>PVJD01004261.1:0-141217 GCA_004026545.1 Mormoops blainvillei
CCCCGCCTCCCACCCTCAATCCTTCTCCCATTTGGCTTTGTCCATGGGTCCTTTATGCATGTTCCCTGATGACCCTTCCCCTCCTTTGCCCCCGTTATCCCTCTCCCTCCTCCCCTCTGGTTACTGTCCGTTTGTTTTTTATTCCGATGTCGCTGGTTACATTCTGCTCCCTTGTTTATTTTGTTGATTAGTTTCCACTAATTCTGCTAAAGAGAGTGATGTGTGTATATGTTGGGTTTTTTTGGATAAATTGTTTTATTTATATTGTAATTAGATCTTCATAATCAAAGTTGTCTTTTCATCATTCTTGTTTTGTTAACATGAAATGAAATTGTAGTTATAAGAAAGACCTTGTTTCCTAGGGAACAATATTTGTAATTCAGTTTAACAGTTAAAAGAATATTTGTCTTAAAATACAAGATTGTTACATAGCCTTTCGCTATGCAATTACATTATAAAAATTTTTAATTTCAAAAGTGAAATTTATTTGTGCTGTTTGAGCTTTAAGGGTTGGAATGTTTTAGTGCCATATCAGCTCCTAAAAAAAAAAAGGCAAAGTGACCCCTGCAAGAGGAAATTTAGATGCACAGTTAGCATGAAAATCATGTATCAGACTTCTGCGGTCAGTTCTTCAGCATACCTTATCCAGCTTTTATTCATACTCCTAATATATAGCTTTGAAGAGACCTGGTATTTTCTCCATGTAGCCTCACTTTCCCACATCATGGAAGTACCGGTTTGCACATACACATAACATGTTGATAGAAAATAAGAGATAGCAGATTAGATTTCTAAACTTCAGTTCTAAGTCTCCCTGTGGACACCAGTAGATAAGCATGCAGGCAGCAATACTACTCAAAGAGATGCAGGCAGCAAAAAATATATTCGATGGCTTTTGAGGTGGTTGAGGGAAAACACAAGCACTGATCAGTATTACTAGAATCAATAAGAACGTTAAGCTGCCAACAACTAAACTGATAATTCGATCCTCTCCAAACAGGGGTTGTTGTGCAGACTACTGGTGCTGCAGGTCCTGGTAGAAAAAGTCCTCCCCTTTGGGGTTTCTTCACTCTTCCCAAAGTCACTCAAAACAAAGCCGGCATTCCCTCCCGAAGTCTCAGGTCCAGGGCTCCTCATGTGCCTGGTCACCGGTCACACAGAGCTGAACCCCAGGTGCCCCAGTCCGCGCTGTCCGGGTGGTGGCGGGCGCTCTAATCTGACGGACCAGACTGCTCCGCCCAAGCCCGGCTCTCATCTTTATCTTGAGCAGCTCGGCGTTCCCCGCCAAGCTCGTGCTGAGAAGTCTTGGGAGATCTGGGGACCACGTGCCCCTGGTGAACACCCGCGCTGGAATTTGGCGCCCCAAACTGGGGCGCCGGCAAAAATGAGATCTTTGCGGGGTGGTGGGGGGTGGGCAGAGAGCTGGTGCACCGTTGGGTACTGAGCTGCTGGTTCCTGCTTAGATCCCCTGCCCCAGACCGGCAGCCACCATCAGTGCATACATGTTTTGATGACATAATTGAATTACTATATACTTTATCCTTTTTTTAAATTTAATATTCTATTAGCATAGTTTTAGTCATTAAGTTCTCGTAATAAACATTTTGCTCATTAGAAATGCTGAGTTACAAAACATCTCTTTGGCCCTGGCTGGTGTGGCTCAGTGGATTGAGTGTGGGACTGTGAACCAAAGGTTTGCTGGTTGGAGTCCCAGTCAGGGCACATGCCTGGGTTGCCGGTCAGGTCCCCAGTAGGTTGTACACCAGAGGTAACCACACATTGGTGTTTCTCTCCCTCTTTCTTCTTTCCCTCTCTAAAAATTTATTCTTAAAAAATAATAATAATAATTTTAAAAAATCTCAGTGTTTCTGTTTACTTATTTGAATAATACGTTAAATAGTATACATATGTCAGGAGAGTTGTGTAAATTAAATGAGGTAATGTAGCAGTGCCTAATATGTGGATTGAAATAAAAATAGCCGTAAATTTCTCCCATCCCTGCGTACATGCCCTTTGTAGTGTGCCTTAGCTGCTACTCTGACCAAAACTGAAGCCCATTTCTTCACTTCCTTGACTCTTACCACAGCCTCCTGACTTGTTCTGAGCAATCAAAAGTAGCAAAACGAAGTTGTGTAGCTAATGAGACAAGTTTTAAAGATACGTTGTAGCTTCGGCTCTCACTCCATTAGAACTCTGAGACTACAATTTGAAGAAGACTGGATTGACCTGTTAAAGACACATGACCCGACCAAGAGCCAGCAACATCACTTGACAGGCAGGTGAAGTTATCTTAGACCATTTAACCCCAACCCCCAAATTACTACAGATGCAGGAGAAAAGCCTGTAGAGACCAGAACTGGCTAGTTCAGGCCAGCAAAAATAAGGAAATATCTTAAGCTTCTCTGTATTTAGGTGTTTGTTATGCAGTAATAAAAAGATAGCCAATACAGCAATCAATAAATATTAAAACTCATTACTATATAAATCTGAAATGTGAGAATATGACACTGAGATTGTTTCTAAGCACTTGAATATTTTTTAATTTATTATTGATTTTAGAGAGAGGAAAGGAGAGGGAAAGAGAGAGAGAGAGATATTGATTTGCTGCTCCACTTATTTATGCATTCATCAGTTGCTTCCTGTATGTGCCCTGATGGAAGTTCAAACCCACAACCTTGGCATATGGGGACAACGCTCTAACCAACTGAGCTACCTGGCCAGGGCTGTTCCTAGGCACTTTAAAATGTTAATCGCTTAACATATATTTTAGTGTCAGGTATATATAAAGGAGGGACTTTAGTTTTATTCATGTCATGGTGGACATCAAAACCACCAAATCATCAATTCACATACATTTCCTAATTCTAAAGAACTGATAAATTATTGGAGACCTTTCTTCATATGCAACCTAAGAATCAGGGCCAGAAGAGCCACCCCAAGTCTTCCAAGAAGGCACCAGGACTTCCAGTCAAGGTGGTGGCATAGGGTAAACATGATCATCCTCCCACAACAACATCAAAATTACAGCTAAACTGTAGAACAACTGTCATGCAGAACTGTTAGAAATTGAGTGGAATGGAAGTCCTACAACTATGGAATTAAAGAAGAAACTACATTGAGAATGGTAGGAGGGGTGTAGACACAGAATGGACTGGTCTCATACCCACATGTAGCAGATAAAAATTGGGAGGGATATCTCAGGAGCAAAGGGTCCCAGCCCCACACCAAGACCCTCAACCCAGGGTTCCAGTGCCAGGAAGAGAAATTGCAATACCTTCTGGTTATAAAAACTAGCGGGAATTGAGACTGTAGAAAACAGAAACTGCTGGACTACCTGGCAGTTCCTCTTAAAGGGCCCACACACAGACTTACTCAGACTCACTCCCTCTATGCTCCAGTGTGGGGGCAGCAGGTTGAAAGGCACCAGAGACATATAGGGAGGAACTGAATTGTCTGGCATCAGCACATAAGATGGGGGGCAGCTTTCTCCCAGACAGAAGTGTTGGCAGAGGTCATTGTCCCTATTCTGAGCCCTTCCCCCAAAGAGCCACAGAGCCTATAGGCAGGTACCATATCTAAGGCTCCTTCAACCTGGCTCACAGGGTTTGCTCCACCCTGGCGATTCCCTGAGGTCCAGTCCCACCCAACTTTTGGGCCAACCCAAGCTGTTTCCAGTGGCTTTTCCAAAACAATGACTTGTCTTGGCCCATGCTTCAGATTTTCCTAAATTCTGTGAGCCCCATATATCTTGCTAAGTTAACCCAAGCCCAGCACTAGCAGCAGCTGGCTTTGGTTCACAGCTTGGCCTTGCCTGGGCACCTCCATACCCAGCACAAGTAGCAACCATCAGCAGATCACTTTGTAGCTTATGCTGTGTAACACTGGAGAGAACACAGGTGGTGGCTGGTGATGGACATGCCAACAGCAATCAAGGCTCAACTAAAACAGGAGGGTGTACTCAGCCCACATGGTGGGTACACCTTGAGTACCCAGCATTGTGTGTCACTGGACCCTACTGGACACTTACTACATTAGGCCACTCAACCAAGTCTGGGAGACACAGCAGTTCTACCTAATGCATAGAAACAAACATAAGGAGGCTGCCAAAATGAGAAGACAAAGAAACATGGCCCAAATGAAAGAATAGAACAAGCCTCCAGAAAAAATAAAACTAAACAAAATTAAGACAAGTAAGCTACTAGATACAGAGTCAAAAACACTGGTCATAAGGATGCTCAAGGGACTTGGTGAGAACCTCAGCAGCATAAAGATCCAGTCAGAAAGATGGATACACTAATTAAAATAAAAATAATTTATAGGGAATCAACAATAGAGTGGATGAAGCAGTGACTTGGAATAAAAGGAAGCAAAAAACAACCAGTTGAGAACAGCAAGAAGAAAAAGAATCCCCCCCTCCAAAAAAATGAGGATAGTGTAAGGAGTCTCTGGGACAACTTTAAGCATACTAACATTTGCATCATGAGGGTGTCAGAAGGAGAAAAGAGAGAACAAGAAATTAGAAACCTATTTAAAAAAATAATGACAGAAAACTTTCTTAACTTGGTGAAGGAAATAGACTTACAAGTCCAGGATGCACAGAGCCCCAAACAAGATGGAGTCAAAGAGGCCCACACCAAGACACAACATAATGAAAATGCTAGAGGTAAAAGACAAAGAGAGAATCTTAAAAGCAGCAAGAGAAAAACAGTTAGTTACTTACAGGGGAGCCCCCAGAAGACCATCAGTTGATTTCTCAAAAGAAACTTTGCAGGGTAGAGGGGCTGGCAATAAGTATTAAAAGCGATGAAAACCAAGAACTAACAACCTAAATAATCCAGCAAAGTTATCCTTTAGGACAGATAAAGAGCTTTCCAGACAAGAAAAAGCTAAAGGAATTCATCGCCACCAAACCAGTATTACATAAAATGTTGAAGGGTCTTCTTTAAAAAGAAAAAGGAAATAAATAATAACAATAAAATGGCAATAAACACATATCTATCAACAATCGAATCTAATAAACCAAATAAACAAACAGGACAGAAACAGAATCATATACACAGAAACAGATGCAGAGAATGTTCTGATGGTTGCCAGGTGGGAGGGGGTCAAGGGGAAGGGCAAAAAAGATGAAGGGATTAAGAAGTATGAATTGGTAGTTACCGAATAGTCATGGGGATATAAAATATGGCATAGGAAATAGAGTAGCCAAAGAACATGTATGCATGTTCCATGGACAACAGTGCAGAGATTGCCCCAGGGAGTAGGAAGGTGGTTAGGTGGAGCAAAGGGGAAAAAATTGGGACAACTGTAATGGCATAATCAACAGAATATAATTTTTAAAAAGTACTCCATACATACAGATTTGATGGTTAAATACCTACCCAAATAATTCCCATAGCTGCTTTTTAAAAAAACTGAATATACATGCTCTCAGTATTTTGCAGCAATTGAAAATTAGTATATCTTTACATGAATATGCATAAGGAATTGAGGAAGATTTATAATTAAGTAATTATGACAGCAATGCTATTTTTTTTTCATAAAGTTTTCATGGAATCAGTAACCCATGGACAATTAGCCTCTTCATTTACTCCCCTTGCCTTAGTGCAAAAGAGTGTGGAATCTAGATGGTGATGATGATTACAATGGCTCAATTTGCTGAGTGTCTAATACATAGCAGACACTAAACCAAGTATTTTAATGCATTTCTTTCTCCTTTTTGTGCTGGATTTTTTTTTTTTGTCTTTATTGGATGCATTTATTTCTCGTAAGACGCTGTTTGGTGTTTTATTATGATAATTTATGGATCAGGAATTTGTGACTCAGAGCAGTTAAATGATTCAAGATTAACCAGCTAGCAAGTGACTAAGCTAAAGTTTAAATTTAAGGTCTATTTAACTTTACAGATTAAGCTATTTTAAGCATTAATTAATCCTTTTAGTTGCCCTCTACAACTTGTTTCTTGTATGTTGTTGACACTCTGCAGACTCTTTAGGAAAAGGGTGTATTTAAAAACCATTTAATCTAATCATTCAAATGCTTAAAATAGGGGGTAAAGTGAGAGATATATCGAGCCTATGGCAAATAAATGTAACCCCTAATTCTGTTCCACTGGCTTGAGATGGCTCTCAGTAGAGGCGGATTAAGGTCGGTTGAGGCCCCGGGTGCAGAAGAAAAAGAGACAGAGAAAATAAAAATACATGTTAACCATATTTTTAAATAAATAAAAATATTATGTACTATTAATGTTTTATTTCCAATAAAATTTGAATATAATGTGTGTATTGCACATATGAAACCAAACTTGGTGTCATTAGGAAAAAGTGCAAAGTTGGGGTTTTGCGGGGCCCTTCAGAAGTAGGGGCCCAGGGCACGCGCCCAGTGCACCTGCCGTTAAATGCACCTCTGGCACTCAGAACAACCTGAGAAGCATAATACTTGCATGCTTGAATTGTAAAGAGAAAGAAGAAGGATTCATGTACTTTTATATTATAACTTATGTTCACAGCTGGACCTAGAAGGCCAAATAGGTGGATTGAGGGAGGCTGAAAAACTACTTTAACTATTCCCTGCCACGAAAAATTGGGAAATTCCATTTTGATGAAAGCTTGGTGTTTGGAAAGGTCCAAAATAAGAGCTTATATCTGAGCAACTATACTTCCCAATGACACCAGTGAAATGTTGTTAGTTTCTTCATTTGCGCAGTTCCAAGGTTTTCCCTTTAATTGATTAGAGTACCCCATGTGTCTGTATTTTTATGCTATGGAAGTGTTTTTTGTTTTGTTTTATTTTGTTTATTTTTATTTTATATACTATGGAGGTTTTGAAAAAGATTTAATATTAGAATCATAGAACTGAGTAGGAAATTTAAATATCTTTAAAAAAAACTGAATATTGACTGCATTCAAGATCCCATTCTTAAGAAGTTAAAAAAAATGTTTTAACATTGATCTGAATCACATCCCCTCCCCCTACACACAAGAGTATCTAAAATGTATAGCTAAAAGTAGAGAATGAAAATTCACTCCCCTCTAGTGAGAAATACATTAGTAGTATTTGAGAAGCTCCCTGAATGCCCTTCATAAATTGTATCACCTCAGCTTATTCTCAAAGGTAACATCATCCTGAATTTTGTGTTAATCACTCCCTTGTTTCTTTTTAAAGTTTTACCTGTTGTGTTTGTTTCCCAAAGCAGTATTTGGGGAGGAGGGTTTCTATTTTTGAACTCTGCATAAATTGAATCCTACTGTATGTATTTTCCTGTGGCTTGCTTCTTTTATTCTACCCTTTAAAAAAGCATATTGATTCATTTATATACTTTCAAGTCTATGGTATTCCATTTTATAATTATACACTTGGTAGACATTCACATCCTGTCTTGTTACTTAAACATTATTCAACATGTTGCCTGGTACTCATGTTTAATAATTTCTCTGGGACACACTAATAAGAATGGAATAGCCGGGTCTTACTGTGAACATATATCCAATCTTTCTAGGTAACACCAATTCTTACAAAGTGGATGAAAGTAGCCAATAAAACTGACCGTTCTTCATCTCCTTGCCAGCACTTGGTTGTCAGACTTTTATATTTTGGCCAATTTAGTAAATTATTAGCTCATAGGATTTAAATGTGCATTTCTATGATTATTCATGAGGTTGAGCATTTTTTCATACTTACATATTTGTGTTTTCTTTGAAAGATCTATATGCCTTTTGCTCATTTTTCTGTTGGATGGTTTGTCTTTTTCTTATTGATTTATAAGCATTGTTTTTTTGTGAGGGGTTATTTTTTAAAAAAATAGCAACATATAGCATTCATACAGAAGAGTATGTAAAATATAAATGTACTGCTTAAAGAACAATTTAAAATTGAAGACTGTGTGGAACTTCTGGCCAAGATGGAGGCATAGGTAGATACACTTTGTCTCCTCACACAACCAATAGAAGGACAACAACAAATTTAAAAACAAAAAATAACCAGAAATTCCAGAAAATCGAAATGTGCGGAAGTCCGACAACCAAAGAGTTAAAGAAAAAACATTCATTCAGACCGGTAGGAGGGGCAGAGACAGCCGACTGAGGTGGGGGAGGACACATGGCTTGGGCAAGCCTGCTGCCGGTGGTGGGGTGGGCAAGGCAGCAGCTAGCTGACAGGGCGGTCCCACGTTTGCCCGCCTGAGGAATGGCTGGGGAGTGAGAGAGACAGTGCAACCCAGGGTTCCAGTGTGAGGAAAAGAAAACCTCGAAACCTCTACTGGTAAAAACCTGTGGGGTTTACAGCAGCAGGAGAAACTGCCAGTCTCACAGGAGAGTTCATTTGAGAGGCCCACAGGGTCCTAGAACGTACACAAACCCACTCACCCGAGAATCAGCACCTGAAGGTCCCAATTTGCTTCTGGGTAGCAAGGGAAGCGGCTGAGAGCTGGCCAAGAGCCAAATGAGCAGCATTGTTCCCTCTCAGACCCCTCCCCCACATACAGCGCCACAAAGAAGTAAAGTGGGTTGTCCTGCCCGGGCGAATACCTAAGGCTCCGACCCTTAAACGTAACAGGGGCTTGCCAAAGACAAAAAAAAAAAAGAAAAAAAAATGGTCCAAATGAAAGAACAGATCAAAACTCCAAAAATATAACTAAGTGATGAAGAGATAGCCACTCTAACAGATGCAAAGTTCCAAACACTGGTAATCAGGATGCTCACAGAAATGGTTGAGTATGGTCACAAAATGGAGGAAAAAGTGAAGGCTACGCAAAGTGAAATAAAGCAAAATATACAGGGAACCAACAGTGAAGGGAAGGAAACCAGGACTCAAATAAACGATTCGGAGCAGAAGAAGAAATAAACATCCCACGAGAACAGAATGAAGAAATAAGAATTCAAAAAAATGAGGACAGGCTTAGGAACCTCTGGGATAACTTTAAACGTTCCAACATCCAAATCATAGGGGTGCCACAAGGAGAAGAGGAAGAGCAAGACATTGAAAACTTATTTGAACAAATAATGAAGGAGAACTTACACCATCTGGCAAAGGAAATTGACTTCCAGGAAGACCAGGAAGCTCAGAGAGTCCCAAAGAAGTTGGACCCATGGAAGCACACACCAAAGCACATCATAATTATATTACCCAAGATTAAAGATAAGGAGAGAATCTTAAGAGCAGCAAGAGAAAAGGAGACAATTACCTACAAAGGAGTTCCCCTAAAACTATCAGCTAATTTCTCAAAAGAAACCTTACAGGCAAGAAGGGACTGGAAAAAAAGTATTCAAAGTCCTGAAACACAAGGGCGTACATCCAAGATTACTCTATCCAGCAAAGCTATCATTTAGAATGGAAGGGCAGACAAAGTGCTTTCCAGATAAAGTTAAGTTAAAGGAGTTCATCATCACCAAGCCCTTGTTACATGAAATGTTAAAGGGACTTATCTAAGAAAAAGAAGATGATCAAAACTATGAACAGTAAAGTGACAACAAACTCACAGCTATCAACAACTGAACCTGAAAAAACAAAAACAGAAACAAACTGAGCAAACAACTAGAACAGGAACAGAATCACAGAAATGAAGAGTACATGGAGGGTTATCAGCGGGAAGGGGGGGGGGAAGTGGGGAAAAGGTACAGGGAATAAGAAGCATAAATGGTAGGCACAAAATAGACAGGGGGAGGTTAAGAATAGTACAGGAAATGGAGAAGGCAAAGAACTTATATGTACGACCCATGGACATGAACTAAGCGGAGGAATGCTGGTGGGAGGGGGAGAGCAGGGCAAGGGGAACAAAGGGGAGGAAAAATGGGACAACTGCAATAGCATAATCAATAAAATTATTTTAAAAAATAAAATCAGACTGTATCATCACCGCCTAGTTAAAAAAATTGATATTGCCAACACTCAAGAAGCAAGTCCTTTGCCGCTCCCCAATCACAGTCCCCTCCCCCCCTCTCTTTTTTCCTCAGAGGTAATTACCATTCTCGCTTTGTGGTAATCATTGTTTTTATTTTTATAGTTTTATCACCTGGAAATGCATCCTGAACAATATAGTATTACCTGCTTTTAAATATTATAAAAACAGATTCAAATCATATACATATTCTTTTGTCTTCTGCTTTTTACAACCACCATTATGCTTGTGAAATTCATGTAGCTGTAGTTTGCTCATTGTTGCTCGTGTATTATGTTCCATTTTCCAATGATGTTTGATAGTTTTGTGTTGTATAGATACACAATTCTTTGAACTAGTATAATGTTGATGCACACTTGGATATTCCAACTTTTTGTTCTTGTAAACAATACTGCTAAGAATATTCTTGTAATGTCTCTGGATACAGCTGAGTAAGATTTTCTCTGGGGTAAATACCAAAGAGTGAAATTGTTAGATCTAAAATATACCTTAAACTTTACCAAATAATCCTAAACTACTTTCCAAAGTGGCATACCAGTTGACATTCTTACCACCCCACTAGAGAATTCCCATTAGTCTACCAACAACTGTCAGAATTTCTAATTTTTGCCAAGCTATTGCGTGTAATTCCTTTAAAACCAATTAATGAACGCCAATCACTGTGATTTTAATGCATTTCCTGATTACCAATGAGCTTGAGCACCACATATATTTATTGGCCATTTGGGTTTCTCCATTTTAAAAGCGACCGTTGAATAGTTTTACCCACATTTCTATTAGGATGTCTGTCTTTTGTTTTATTTTTATATATCCTGGATACTATCGTTGTCAGTCATATGTATCCGTTATGATATATTTTGAAGGTTAGGTTGGGTGTTTTCTTTTTTAATTTTAATATAATCAAATCTGTCAATCTCTCTGGTTAGTGCTGTCACCTATCCTTACCCATTGGCCATGAAGATGGTCTATTACGTTATTTCCGAAAACTCTTGGTTTTGTGTTTCCCACTCAGGTCTCTGATTCACCAGAAATTGTGGGAGTGCGGGGGCACGGGGCGGGGGAAGAGTCTTTCTTCCCTCAGTATAGGTCACCCTCATCGTCCCCTCAGCGTTGAGTACCTTTCTGGACACGACCCCCGGCCCCGACGCTCCCCCCTCCTCGCCCCACGCCGTGTCCTCGTTCAGGTCCTTTTCACAACATGCTATTCATCCTCCACCAAAAAGAAGAGCTCCATATTTTGCTAATTCAGGCATGTTTTTTGCTTATGTACTGTCCTTAAGCGTTCTGCGTTAAGGTTTGATCATTTCGTGGGAAAATGCTTTTGTGAGCTTCCTGGGCCAATACAATCCGGCGTTGTCCAGTGGATGTCCCGCCGGAGGGCGCTAGTGTCCTACCCCCGGACCAAGCAACCCGCAGGCGCCGCCGGGCTTACGCACCGCACGAAGAAGTGCGCCTGTGCGGACGAACGCCCCGCCTCTCCCCTCCTCGGGTCCGCTGGGAAGCCTGGAGCTTCTCGCGAGACGATTGTTTTCCTTTTCTCCGGCTGGCTGCGTAGGCCGGAGGTCACAGCGAGCGTCTCGCGGGCCTCAGGAGGAAGATGGCGGTTGAGTCGCGCGTCACCCAGGAGGAAATTAAGAAGGAACCAGAGAAGCCAATCGACCGGGAGAAGGTGAGGGGTCGCGACGAGGTAGCGGATGGCTGGCAGGGCGCAGAGCGGAGCCTGCAGGAGGCATAGACCTCGTGCTGGCTGCCCTGCTTCACCTCGTGCCTTTTTTCCTACCCGTAGACGTGCCCTCTGCTGCTGCGCGTTTTCACTACCAACAACGGGCGCCACCACCGCATGGATGAGTTCTCTCGCGGGAACGTGCCTTCCAGCGAGCTGCAGATCTACACCTGGTGAGCCGGCGCGGGCGGCGGAGGCCGGTCTCCGCGGAGAGCGGCGGGGAAGCCGCCGCCACTGGGCCTGCGGGCGCCACTTCGCGCGGGGAGGGTTTGGGCTGCTGGGCGAAAGGATTGGCCCGTCTTGTAACGCTTCTGCGTTGGCTGGCGAACCTTTCGCGTTGTAAAGACTTGTGGCTGCTCCGTACGAAAATGGTTTGTAGACCTTTGAAACGCGGTAGGAGCCTTGAAGGGGTTCCTGGTCGAGTAGATGGTGCTGGGATAACAGGGTTACGGGAGACGTGCTGTCCAGAAATATCATCCTCACGGAGCACTTCACGTGATGTTGAATCTTAGCTGCGGTAGCGTCCTTAAAAGATCAACACAACCCGAGTAATTGATTTGATGCCAAACGGGAAAGCCCCTGACATGTGTTCAGTGAAGAACTACCTGCCGCTGAATGTTTATCCCTTGCGTACCTTACCTACCCCGGAGTCACACACTGAAAACTGCTTGAATTCCTTGGTTTGATATCATAGTGGCTTTAAAAAAAAATTCTCACTTGAGGATATGTTTATTGATTTGGGGGGGGGGGGCGCTAGAAAAATCGATTTGAGAAACATCCCTCCATCGCCTCCTGTGCACGCCACAACCCAGGTATGTGCCCCAACCGGGAATAGAACTCGCGATCTTTTGGTGCATGGGAGTAACACTCCAACCAACTGGGCCACTTGGCCAGGGCCCGTAGTGACTTTTTAGTAACAATAAAAAGTATGTGATTATTTAAAACTTGTGTTATGCTGACATTTGCCATTTTAACTCTTTTTAAGGGTACAATTTGGTGGCATTAAATATAGTCACGTTGTGCAACAGTTACCTTTATCTGTTTCCAAAACTTTTTTATTCCCTCCAACGTGAATTCTGTACCCAATAAGCAATTCCTTCCCATTTCTCCCTTCCCCCAGTCCGCAGTAGACACTAACCTACTTTCTGCATATGAATTTGCCTATTTTAGGCATTTCATTTAAGTGGACTTACATAATATTTGTCTTTTTGTGTCTGACTTATTTCACTTACGTAATGTTTTCAGTTTTACCTGTGTTGTAGCATATAACAGAACTTCATTCCTCTTTATGGCTGAGCAACATTTCATTGTATGGATACACCACATTTTATTTATCTATTGATTGGCATTTGGGGGATTGTTTCTACCTTTCAGCTATTGTGAATGCCCCTGCTATAAACATGGGTGTGCAGATCTCCGATTCCCTGCTTTCAGTTGTTTTGGGTATATACCCAGAAGTGGGATTGCTGGATCATGTGGGCAAAACTGTGTTTAACTTTTTGAGGAACTGCCAAACTATTTCACACAGTAGTTTACATTCCCCAATTTTAAACTGTAAGCCCAATGTACTAGAACTCAGTTCTTTGAAAATTGGGACCTTATTTGTCTTTTTGAAAGTTCTTGTTAAATTTAGGTAATAGTATTATTCCAGTTTAGTATCATACCAGAATAAAGTTCTGGGAAGGTTGATTTAACTTACAGGGAATAACGGTTACTAACGGGTTCGTGAAAACCTCTGTTTAGAGATTAAAAGTGTGTATTTTCTCCAACAAATACGATTTCTTATTTGCCAGGAGCTGTGCTTAGTCCCTGAGAGTATATATTAAACAAGGTATAGTAAGTAAACTCAATCTTCGAGTTTACAAGAGCACTTGAACACTAAGTCTTTAGAGTCAAGATGGCAGGGTGAGATTAACAGACCCTTGACTTCCAATCAAGAAAAAAGATTACAAAAGAAAAAAACTGTCCTAAACTATCATGTCCGTAAAATGCAGTCAAATAAAGAAAGCTGTTCTTATACTTACCTCAAAATGGTGCCCAGATAAGACAGAAAGACTCGATGGTTAGTATGGGCTCTGCCCCCACTTCTGTAAGCAGTAATGAGGGAGATTAGTTAACAAAGCTTGGGAATTCTTAATTTGTAGAAGTGGGCTCAAGAACTGTAAAGTAGGCAGCCCTAAGGCAAGTCGAGGAAAAGGAGTGGAAGTCAAGAAGCAAGGCTTGTCAGAGTCCAAGTTACTTTGTGGAGTTGGGGGAACAAGCCAGGCACCACAGGAGTGATACCGCTCCTGTACTTGGGTGGTCTTTAAACAGATTATTGCAAGAGAGGTACATAGGTCACTGTATCAGTGTTGAACCAGAAAAACAGAACCAGTAGGAGCTATATAGTATTAAGAGATTTATTGCAATTTGGCTTAAACAGTTGTGCCCAGGCTCCTAAATTCCTAATCCATGGAGCAGGTTATCAGGAAGGGCCAGCTGGAACTCTCAAACATATGCTAAAAAAACTGTATTTGCAGTTTGATAAGGCCCTTCCAACTGATTGAATCAGGTGTAGTCATCTAGAATAATCTCTTTAAAGTCCAACTGAGGATAGACTTTAATCCCATCTACAAAATACCATGGGGTCATGTCCCAATAAGCCCATTTTAAGTTGGAAATATCATAAATTGAAAAATGCATTTAATATACTACACTGTAAAGTGTTGGTTGTTTACCCTTGTGGCCGCCATCTCTGCATTACACAGCACATGCATTCGTGTTTGAATAACTGAGCTTTAGTTTCATCATACTGACATGTGAAAGTGAACCTCACAGTCTCTCAGCAAAGACTAAAGCCCCAAGGGGGCTCTTGCATTCTTCACCCCTGTATCCAAGCATTTTTTTTTTTTGTATTTATTTGAAAGAAAAACAGCCTTTTTTTTTTTTTAAATCCTCACCTGAGGATATGTGGATATGTTTATTGATTTGAGAAAGAGGGAGGGAGAGAGAGAAACATCAGTTGGTCGCCTTCTGTACTGCAGCCTTTTGGTGTACAGACAGTGTTACATCTAGCTGAGCCAACCAGCCAGGGAGTTTTATCTTGTTTTGTGTTTTTCTTTTTCTTTCTTTTTCTTTATTTGTGTGTTTTTGTCTTTTTTCTCTTTTAAAGTCTTGCTTTTTTGTGTGGTTTTGTTTTGCTTTGTATTCAAACTTTAGACTAGTGGTTGAACTCGTAAAAGGTGTGAACCAAGTTCCCCGTGTTCATTTATGAACAAGATGTCAGTATGGGAAGTGTCTCTGGAAAGGAAAACAGAATCCTTTCACTCAAAAGTGTATACTGTATACCAGGGAATAATTGATTACAATAAACAGCATCAGAATATCAGGTTAAAAAAGATTGCCTCCAAGACAAATTTAAAAAATCACTCTGCCATCAGACTTATGCTGACGTTGGAGACCACGGGGGGACAAAGTTAAAATAACCATGGATGCAGAATAGAATAGGAGCTTTGACAAAGTAAAAATAAGCTGCAAAAGTACTGGATGACACGATGAGTAACAAAATCTTTCTCTGAGGTTTTCCAGTTCCTTCCGTTTGACTTCAGTTTTTTCTTCTGTTAATTTCAAGTTAAACTTAATTTGCTTAAAAATATGTATAGTATCCGATGATTTATATTTGTGTTATTTCAGCATATATAATATGCTTAATAATACAAAGAAATTATTTTTCTGTAGCATTGTGTATATGCATTAAAAAAGATGCCTTCCTAGAATGATGTTAATCCACTATTTCTGGTTGGTGAGATTGGGATATAATTCATTGCATTCTTACATGTGACTTTTTCCCCCTCCTTAAATAATGAACATGTATCAGGTTGGGAAAGGCAGCCTTGCCCATGTCGACTCTTTGCAGAGGCTGCAGAAGAGCGGCCTTGGGCCCAGATTATTTCCTTGTAAAGAAATAAAGAGCCCTCACAGTCTGTGCTGGGCATCTGTCTTTGGGAGTTTCATTTCCTCTTCTGGGCTTGATGTGTTGTTCTTTGTTCTGCTTAAGTGTCGCTTGACCAACCCCACTGCTGTACCCAGAATCTTCCACCTGAAGCACAAAAGCGATGCATGCAGACCACCTCTCTGCATAGGTTACAGGGTGATACCCGTTTGCACTCACTATTGAAGTTGATCTTGCTTGTCTTTTGTGCATAAAGTGTTGCGCATGTCTGTCTTGTCAACCTGGCACCTGCAAACCATGGAGTGGCTGAACCCCTGGGATGCTGCTTCTGGTGGTAGATGTTATACTCTGCTGCCATCCACACAGTGGGATTCCATCCCAAAGATGGGAACAGGTGTTGCTTGCTTGACATACATATTATACAAAAACAGAAACTTAAAGAAACAGATGAGTTGAAGTCACCATAGAGTTTACTAATGAGAGGTTGAAAGAAAACAGTAATGTGGGGAAGGAGAAAAAAATTGATTAGACATGTATTTAGGAGGTAGATACAACAGAATAGAGATGGGAGGAACTGAGTAGTGCGTAGGTTTATGACCTGGGCAAACTAAGTAGGTGATGGTAATTGTGATGGCAGTATGAGAGGAAGGGCATGTTTTGGGGCAGTACTGTTTTGTTCTGTTACGGGCATACAAGAAAGAGTCAGTCTCAGTAGAGAATGAAGATGTTGTAGTCATCCTGGATGTTTTTAGAGCCATAGTTTTACTTGAGTATGATGTAGTGTGGAGATTTATTTATAGGGTGCAAAGTTTAAACCAAATGGCCTGTCGGGCATGTGACGACTCCCTGCTTGATGATTTATTTTAGAGTTCTTATTCATCAGTGCCTGGTATTCTCGTGTCATTTTATAGTGCCCTTTGGCAATGCTGTTTCAAGTTTCAGGTTATTTCATTTTCCCATTTGTCATGAAAGAAAACAATATTAAAATTTATACTGATTTGTTACTGTTTCCAAGATACCTATATTTTAAAAGATTGTGCCATATTAAGTTCTGAGTTTCAAATAAATACATTCAGGACAAGAATATGTGTTGTGAAAGGAGCCTGTGCTTTGTCGTGAAATTTTCGTGTTTCATTTTCTTCTGGACTCTGTTGTAAAACACACCATAAGATTCCTTCTTAGGAAAAACACTGCACATATTTATGAAGATGCTTTCCCATCACATTTGTTCCAAGATGCATTCCAATTCCAGAGATGCTAAATGTGGGAAAGTTTGTATCTTAGAAGTAATGAAATGTAATTGTTTTAAGTGTTTGGATTAATTTGGACAAGTTACCTTTCAAGGGGCAAAGCATTAGGCCAATAAGATGTTACATAGCAGCAAAAGAGCATATATAATTCTGTTAGCACTGACAGTTGGCTTTAATTCATCAAAATTTCAAACATTGATGCTGGTAAAGGGGAGTATTTGCGGGGCAGATAGTATTAAATGCTTTAAAACTAACAATTGCAAAACCTTGATTGTTTTTGACATTGCAGTTCAGACACATCTGATTTAACTCTTTGTATGTCCATATCCTTGTTATATTATTGCTGATTAATCAAATACAATGTCTTTTTTTAAAAAAATTCAGGATGGATGCCACTTTGAAAGAACTGACTAGTTTAGTAAAAGAAGTCTACCCAGAAGCTAGGAAGAAGGGCACACACTTCAATTTTGCAATTGTTTTTACGGATATTAAAAGACCTGGCTATCGGTAGGTAATATTTTAATTCCTATAATGTCTTTTTGGTTTTGACATATTTTTTAAACTTTTTATTTATTTTCAATGTATTTTAGAGAAACATTGATTTTGTTGTTTCACCCATTTATGCATTCATTAGTTGACTCCTGTGTGTCATGGGATTGATCCTACATTGGTTTTGATGTTTTAAACTGATAGGGGTAACACCTTTAGTGAAATCTCATTGGTGGCGGGGGTGGGGGTGGGGTATATAAATTTGTACTATCTTTAATATCTGGTTTACTGTGCTGTAAGATAATGGAGCAGAGCCAGTCCTATGTTCACTGTGTAGTATGTGTGGAGCTGCATGATTTGTGCTACATTAACAGTCAGTTTCCTTCCTGCAGAGTAAAGGAGATTGGCAGCACCATGTCCGGGAGAAAGGGGACTGATGATTCCATGACCTTGCAGTCGCAGAAGTTTCAGATAGGAGATTATCTGGACATAGCAATCACCCCTCCAAACCGTGCACCACCTCCTTCAGGGCGCATGAGGCCGTATTAAATTTTGTTGACTATTTCTCGAGTTTATTTTTCATTCATTTATGTAAAACAAATTTACGCTTTCCCTCCTCTCATTATTGCCATTAAGCCTTTAAACTCTAAACAAATTGCAATGTATTTCTTTAGGAGTTAGGTTTGGCTGTGCTATGGTATGAATATTAATAGAAAGTCCATGTTTCAAGTCCTGTAAAATATGAAGTGCTCTTAGTATTCTATGTAAAACTGTTGTTAAATATATATGTGCAATCAACCTGAGTGTGAAAGTTAATGGAGGCATGGGAACTGGGTTTGAGTATTTGTGATTCATGCTGAGTAGTGGAGGTTGGGGTATATAATGCCAAGTGTGCAGAACAAGAAAGCAATGGGATTATATTAATTAAACAGCATGAGTTTGGCCTGAACAATGGTGTGGAGGTAGAAAAAGGACCTGTGTGACTGAGCATGGCAGCAGAGGCATTTTGGAATAGTTCAAGCTGAGGCAACTTGAAGAACCTATCTGTGATTGAAGAAATCGGCCTGCTTAAATCATGGTACAATCAACCCAGCTCTTCAAAAAGTTAGAAGAAATGAGAACTGGTGCCCTAGTGAGGACTTTTTATGTTTTAAAGATGAGGACAGGAAGCAGTATAGAGGAAGCAAGGGCTAGAACTTAAGGGTGGAAAGGTTTACCTTAAAGAAAATTTGAAAACTGAGGAAGGGATGGAAGAGGAATCAAGGTCAATGAAGAAGAGCCAGGAATAAGGTCAAATTGAGTAAGTAGGGGATGTTTACACATCCTGGTAAGTGCTTGTGTAAGTGACTACAATTATCCCCCCATCTCTGTAGGGGACACTTTCCATAATTCCTTGAAATAGCGGATAGTACTGAACTTTATGTATGCTGTCTTTCCCTATTCATTTGTACCTGTGATACAGTTTACTTCATAAACTAGGGATAGTAAGAGATTAACAAGCATAACTAATAAATAGAAGAGCTTTAAGTTAATCAGACAACTGAGAGGACTATAAGTAACTTGACAGACGGGTAGCGTAAACAGCGTGGGTACCCTGGACAGAGGGCCGCCTTTTAAAATTTTGTTATGTGGAATTGGTACCTGTTGCAAAGTCAGTCAACAGGTGGCAGAGGCAAGCCGAGAATTAGATCTAGTGCCTTTTCTAGTTTACCCCAAACCCTGAATCTTTATTCATTCACACTAGATAGGTTTGAGTACTGTGAGCCAAACAATTAATTTCAACCTAATTTTTTGGAGAAGAGGAGCTATGAGTGGTTCCTGTTTGTGGGGAAGTAACTTACTATGCAGATGAAGGCAGGAACTAAGACCTTTGCAGGCCAGTTTTTCATAGTCTTTTGAACTTCTTACAATGAGGGCTCGCCTGTAATTCTCAGTTATTCTTTCACTAGCTTAGAATAATGTGGGTTATTTCCTTAGATCCAATAAGGAATTCTTTTAAAGATTTCAGTCTACTAAAAGTACAGCTAGCACCTAGTGAAACTGTTTAATATAATGCCAAGAATCCAAAGATTTCTATTTAGTCCTTATTTATCTCTGGCTTTAGTAAGCATATGGTTTGAGTAACTCAACTGATTCCTCAAACGTAAAATAGGAAATTAATAGTCACTGTAAGTGCACCTTGCTCAGTGCTTGTAGTGTCCTGGCTGTTCCACTTCCTTGTATTTTGGAGTTTCTTTTCCCTTTAGGGTGTTGAGTTCTAACACATGCATTGTCTGCAGTAGCTTCTCAGTTTTCTTTGCGTGTGTACATGAACTCAGATTTTCAGTTATTTACCAGATCCTTCATAGGAAGTCGACATTAAGTTTATACTTAAGTTTTACAAAATGTAGCTCGGACTTTTAACTTGTACCCAGAGTAAGCATTAACTCAGGTGATGTCTCATATTAATTTCGGGTACGTGCGTGCATGTGAGGAGCACATGTGAGGGGCAGAGAAAGCTATTAAACTGCTGGGGGGGTGGGGTTCAAAATTCTCTAAAATTTAAACAATTCTTTTTAAAAATATTTTATTGATAATACTGTTACAGTTGTCCCAATTTTTTTTTCCCGTTGCCCCCTTCCGCCCGGTTACCCCCTTCCCTCCAGCAATCCTCCCACCTCTTAGTTCATGCCTATGGGTCATGCATATAAGTTCTTTGGCTTCTCCCTTTATTATTCTTATCATCCCCCTATTTCATTCCTACCAATTAGGCTTCTTGAGCCCTACACCATTCCCCCCTTTCTCCCCTTTCCTCCTCCCAACTGATAACCCTCCGAATGATCCCCATACCCTATGATTCTCTTCCTGTTCTGGTTGTTTTCTTAGTTTGTTTTTATTTTTTAGATTCAGTTGTTGATAGTTGTGAATTTGTTGCTTTCCTAATGATAGTTTTGATCTTTTTCTTAAATAAGCCCCTTTAACAGTTCATGTAATAAGGGCTTGGTGATGATGAATTCCTTTAGCTTTACCTTGTCTAGGAAGCACTTTATCTGCCCTTCCCAGTGTAAATGATAGCTTTGCTTGATAGAGTAATCAAGGTTGTAGTCCTTGCTTTTCACCACTTTGAATACTTCCTGTCAGTCCCTGCTTGCCTGCAAAGTTTAAGAAATCAGCTGACAGTCCTATGGGAACTCCCTTGTAGGTAACTCTGCTTTTCTCTTGCTACTTGTAAGATTCCTTATCTTTAACCTTTGGCATTTTAATTATGTGTCTTGGGTGTGGTCTTCTTTGGGTCAACTTGATCAGGACTCTGCTTCCTGGGCTCACATGTCTATTTCCTTTGCCAAGGGAAGTTTTCTTTCATTATTTTTTCAAATAGATTTTCAATTTCTTGCTCCTTCTGTCCTCCTCCGGCACCCCTATGATGCAAATGTTGGACTTATTGAAGTTGTCCCAGAGGCTGCTTATACTGCCCTCATTTTGGGGGATTCTCTTTTCTTGTTCTGATTGGTGGTTTTTGCTTTCTTACGTTCCAAATCATTGATTTGATTCTTGACTTATCCACTCTACTGTTGTTTCCCTGTAAATTGTTCTTTATTTCAGTTAGTGAATACTCCGTTTCTGGCTGGATCTTTTTTATGCTGCTGAGGTCCTAAGTTCCCTGAGTATCCTTATAACCAGTGTATTGAACTCTGCATCTGATACATTGCTTATCTCCATTTCGTTAAGCTCTTTTTTCTGGAGTTTTAATCTGTTCTTTCATTTGGGCCATGCTTTGTCGTCTCCTCTATTTGGCTTCCCTGTGTTTCTATGTATTGATAGGTAGAGCTCCTTTGACCCTGTGTCTAGGTAGTGTGCCCTAGTGTAGTAGGTGTCCTGTAGGGTCCAGAGGCACAGCCTCCCCTTTCACCCAAGCTGGGTACTTGAGGTACACCCTCCTGTAGTAGATCTGCCTTGGCTGCTGTTGGCAGATCAATGGGAGGGATTTACCCAGGCTAACTGGCTGCAAGAATTGGCTGTGACCAGTTACCACCAATCTCTGCTTTCTGTGGAGGATAGCTGTTCAGGGGCAAGGTGGTGGTGCTTTGACAGGTCCGTAGCTGTGCTGGCCCTGAGGTTTTCCCAGGTGGTGCAGGCCAAGGTCAGCCCTGACCTGTGCCTTGCCTGGGGCCACCCTACCTGAGCTGTGAAGTAATCTGAGATGGCTGCTACCTGTGCTGGGCTGGAGATTCCCCGGGGAAAGCCAAGCTGTGAAACTAATCTGGCTGCCCCTAGTGGGGGGCCTGGAGCTCACGAAGTCCAGCTGTTGCTTATTTGACAAAATTTAGAAAGTTGTGAAGTATGAGCCAAGACCAACGATTCATATGGAAAGGCAGCTTGGGTGGGCCTTTAAGTTGGGTGGGGCAGTCTCTGGGGATCTCCAAGGTGGGTCAAACAGTGTTAACCAGGTTGATGGGTCTCTAATATGGCACCAGCCTGCCCCTTGGCACTGTGGGGAGAGGGTTCAGAAAAGGGAGTGGCCTCTGCTCACTCCAATGTCAGACACTTAGCCTCTCCCAGTATGCCACTGGTGCCTTTCAATCTGCCACCCTGGTACTGGAGCTTGGGGGGTGGGGGTGGGGTGTGAGTATATGTGTGGGTTCCCCAAGGAGGAACTGCTTAGGGCTCCAGCAGCCTCTGACTCAGTCTCCTCTGTTTTTTTGCAGCCGAAGTTGTGGGCTTATCTTCTGGCACTGGAGCCCTGGACTGGGGGGTCTGGTTTGAGGCTGAGATTCCTCACTCCTGAGATATGCCCCCTGAATTTTTGTCCACCACACATGGGTGAACCCAGCCTGTACCGTGTCTGCACCCCTTCTACCAGTCTTGATGGATGTGGTTTAATTCTGTAGTTGTCAGACTTCCATTCAACTGGATTTCTGACATTCTTCAGTGATGGTGGTTCTATATTTTAGTTGTCATTTTGATATGGTTGTGTCAAGAGGTGAGCCATGTCTGCCTATGCTGCCATCTTGACCAGAAGCTAGTTATCTCTGAACTGTTAATTCTTAAAAGCTGAACCCAGCCTACTTCACCACTCAAACACAAATTTAAAACTTGGTCTTTGTGAAACTGTGGAGGCAACACCCTAAAACTAAGCATAATTATTACTGTATGTTGCCATGTATAATGCTCACCCATGTTTTTGGCCCAAACTTTTGGGGGGAAATCTTTCACTTTAATTTTTTTAATCCAATTATTTACATTTAGATACTTGTTTTTTGTATTATAAAGGACTTTTAGCATTTATTTTTGAACATATGGTACAAGAAATTTTATGTAACAATTACAAAGCACAAGAGGAGATGCAAGGTATTCAAGTACTACCCTTGTATAATGTGCATCCTTATTTTCCCTCAAAAATTTGGGCAAAAAAGTGCAATTATACACAGCAAAACGTGGTATAATTTGAGTACTTTGTTGTGCCAGATTCTGTGATAAGGAATTTACAATGCATTATTTCATTTACCTTCACTGAGCTACAATGACTAGTTTCCACCTACAGGTGGAATTAAGACCTGCTTTAAGTAACAGGCCAACAATAGATGAAAGTACATTTGCAAAGTGTTGTTCAGTTTTTTTGATCCTCAACTCATTGCAGTATGGCTCCCACCCATTTCACTGCAGTGATACTGCTATTGGTAAGTTACCCTCTGCATCTGAATTGCTGCCAAGGGACAGTCACCTGGAGTGGTGGATCTGTTTGTTTTTATACAAAACAGAACACTTTTTAAAAAAAACTGATTTTTAGAGAGAAACATCAATTTGTTGTTCCTCTTATTTATGCATCCATCGGTTGCTTCTTGTATGTGCCCTGCACAGGGGATTGAATCCGCTTCTTTTAAAGAAATATGGTCATAGTTCCCAGTTTCAGCAGCCAAACGAGGTCTGTGTTCTTGTATTTTATTGCACATACAGGTAGTTTTGCCAATAGCTGTAATTTCTTGGAGTCTGCAATGGAACAAGCTTGGAGGAATATTAATTCTGTTAGAAAGGATTAGTCATGACTGGGCAGCTATCCTATGAAGACAAAGTCATGGATTCCACCCACCCATACACATTGTGGGCAGACAACATACATACAGCGGAGAAGTGACCTATGGTCAAATTACACAGGGTTGTGGACAGTATCACGGATCTTGAGTTTCATTTTCACATGAATGGAAAGACAGGATTTTCAGCAGGGAGAGGTACTTGAAAGATTCTCAAATTTGGAGCTTGATAAGCTGGAAGCATCAGTTTTAAGTAACTGATCACAGGAGGATCAGGGAAAGAGAAACTTTGGACAAATTAAATTTGAGGTGCCATCACAAAACAAGTGGAGACACCAGGTAGGCATCAGAAATGCTTAAGGAATCACTTCCATCTCAGAAAACACCTTTTCTCCTTATTCCCCTCTTAACTGCTGTACCACTGCTCATCAAAAGTGGTCTCAGCACTGGCTGGTGGCAGTCAGTGGACTGAGTGCTGGCTTGTGAACCAGAGTCGCTGGTTCAATTCCCTGTCAGGGCACATGCTTGGGTTGTGGGCCGGGTCCCCAGTGGTGGGTGTGCAAGAGGCAGCCACATAATGATGTCTCCCCTTCTCTTCCTCCCTTCCCCTCTCTAAAAAATAAGTACAAATAAAAATTAAAAAAAAAAAGTCCCAGTTCACCGTTTCCTCACCTTGTTCCCTCGTTAGTCCCCAGCACACAATCAAAATTAATCAGTGCCATCAATACCCATTTTGCCACCAAGTCTAAGTCAATTCAGTCTCCTTTTTATTTGGATTCTCAGCAGTACTGACAGGATCAATCACTCTCCTAGAAATCCATTCTTCCTACTTACTGACTGCAGTCTCCGCTAGACGGTCTACCAGGTTCAGTCTTCAGTCCTAGGACGCTGGACCCTCCTTCCACAGCCCGCCCATCCTCTGCATTTCTGTCCATGCAGATGTGGTAAATGGTGAAAAGGTTGGTACAAATTTATATATTTAACAAAAATTACAACTACACAGTAATCCCTAGAACACAGAACAAATCAAGTTTCATTTTAATGACAATTTTGCTGACAAAATGAAGAGAGTAGTCTACATTTTATTTCGAAGGCATAGTCACAGAAGAGGGTACTCAGCTGCATCAAATTTGCCATAGCTAAGCCTGCAAAGCAGCTTATGATACTCGTCAGCTGTTTCTTCTCAAATTCTTAGATGGTCTTTACAATACGCTAGGTCCTTATTTTCCCATTGGCTATAATCTGAAACGTTTGCCAAAGTACCTTCATGAATTTAATTAGATAAAAGTATTCAGTTGTACTTAAATTGGAAGGATCCTGGGCTTGACAGGCAGGGCAGTGTGAAGCTATCGGATGGTTCTAAGACACATTCCGTCTCCTGGTTCCTGTGGCCACAGCTGACAGTCTAGAGAAGGGCACCTGGCCCAGGAAGAGGCATCAGAATCTTCCAGAGAGAGTGAGGCCTTGGGGTCTAGGTAGCCACCGGAGGGGAACTTGGAGAGGCCAGAAGTTCCTCTCCAAGGAAAGAGCTGAGTGGAAAGAGCTGAGTTGAGGTGATGAAAGAGACACCAAGTAAAATGTTGGGAGTAAAAAATACATATGTACGTACATTCTGACAGCAGATGAGTCCCAGATTCCAGCGTCTGAGACCTCCTACAGATCAATTATCCTGGCCTATAAATTATTATTTTCCTAAATTAAGCTGTCATTTGTAAACAACTGTATTTTAAAAGAGCAATGTTGGAATAAAAGGTACAAGAGACTCTGGGACAGTCATGGAGGAGGGAGGGGAAGGGCAGAATTAGGGTTAAGGGAGAAGCCATGTCTGGCAGACAGCAGTAACTACCCATCTCGGAGAAGACTGGAGATGACCTTATTTGAATCGCAAACAGTAACCCTTAAATTTGAAAAATTATTGATTCTGCTTCCTAGTAGTGTTACTTAATCCATTGTTAGATTAGGTATGGTAAATCTGCAATCAATGAAATAGTAATGTTATTTAAAAACTGAATTACTGAGTTACATTTCAACAAGACTGAGGTTAAACTAAACCAAAACTTAGTAAAGTGTATTATGACATCAGTGTCCGTGCCTGTCTTTGATATGGGTTGGTTTTTAGACAGGGAGACATGGGAATGTGAAAAACAAAGTAAGTCCAGCTTTGCCTTCATCTCTCTCTGTTTAGTTTCTATAATGGATGGATGGATCCATTAGAATTTCTGCAAAAGGATACACATAAAAAAGCATCAGATAAGTATAATTAATAACCAACAACAAAACAAATGACACAACATTGTGGCTATATATTTTTACACTTTCTATAAAAAAGCTGGTGACAGATTCCCAATGACATTATCAAACTTGCTACTATGGGAGTCAGATTTAGGGGTCACAAGTTCTATCTATAGAGAGAGACATAGGCTGCTAACCCAAGCTGCCAAATGTCAATTAAAAATTATTTTTACTACCATGCAAATGCTAATTTTCAGAAGTTCTCTAATGACATGTACCATATTTTGTTGTGAATATTGCACACCCACGTTTTTGTGCACATTATACATGGGATTATTATACCCATAGTATGTAATCCTCATACCCATGTATAATGCACATCCTTATTTTTCCCTCAAAAATCTGGGCAAAGTGTATTATACATGGCAAAATACACTACTTTCTTTAAGATAGTAATATACTCACTTTCATCGATTTCTTGTTGCCAACACCTCAGCTGTTTTGTCCTTCGCATCTAGTAAGGAATGCTTTGCTGGGAGGCATGGCCTTAACTGCTACTGGAGTAGTAGCTAGGTTTGGGTTGTATTTTGATAAAATCTAAAATCAAGCAAAATCCTTTTTATTAACTCATATGAACAACGTAAATTTGGAAGGTGTTACAAAATATGCAAGAAACCCAAGGAAAATTTGAAGGTATGGGTTGTTTGAAACAGTAAGAATTTATTATCAGCACAGCTCAACACTACAGAAATGATGGCAATATTTGAAATATAACTTGCCCGTGGAGGTGTGATTTCTAAAGCCTTCTAAAATGTACACTAGGGACAATGGAAATAAGCAGCAGTGTATCCCTCTGAACAAATTTAAGTCTTTACAAAGATGTTAGGGAAAATATATATAAGAAAGAGGCAAAATAAATGCTCAAAAGAAAGATCGCTAGTTAATATAGATTATAAAGAGTCTGAAATATCAGCTATGATTGTTTTCATACATAAGAAGGTAATGCATTAAATACAAGATTTCCCTCTTAACATAGAAATAAAAAGGAAATGAGACTCTATATAATGCCTATAGACAGAAGTTGCTCCTTCCTCACTCAATTATTATAATGCCCAGAAAAACAGAAAAGACAGAGAAAGGAGGGTAATGAACCCTTTACTGATATCTTAGGATGCGTCTGTTCTAATGGCATTTTTCCAAGTAGTTTTATCTTTCTCATAGCTCTCCATAAGCTAGGAAGGTTGCTAGAATGGTTATAATTGTCAAACACTACCAACCCCTATTGGGGGGGGGAGGAGAAAGCTCAAAGAATCAGAATGGTAGTTATTTAGTAGATTTGCCGGTTGTTATAATTATGTCAGTAGTTGACTCGTAGTAAATGATGTTGTACTAAAGAATTGGAGATTCTAATATATTTAAATCAGTATTTCTCAAACAGAGGTCTAAGACATCTGAAGTTCAAGAAACACTGATGTAAGTTACTCACGATACCTCCCCTCCCTCTGGAGAACTGTAGGATAAAGGACATTCCTGACTTGGCCAGCGACACCTCCCATGGAAACAATGGTCAACATGGCCACTATAGATGAACAACTATTAGAAAATATTGTTAAGAATAACATTTCTGAATATGAAGTTAAAGAGAAAATGCCCCGAGAGCATAAAAGTATGAGGATGGCACTACCTTTTGCTCAGTTCAGAAGAATCTTAGCCAGGGGGTGTAAGAAAGGCCTAGCAGCCCAGAATTTAGATTTTTTAATACCCAAACCAGCACACAGCCCGATGATAAATCATAGTTTACATCTGAGATTATATAAATATCTAACTTAAAAAAAAGTATCATTAAAAAAAATGGAAAATAACCTGGAGGACATCTTCTGGAATTGTAGTTACTTTTGGAGGTGTGGGTGTTCTGAGTAGATTCTCATAAGAAGAAATCACAGGGGAAGAGGGAGCGGCACAATTCTCAAAGCACTTGTCTGAATTTAAAATTAATGATGTACAGTCTTTCGTTTCCAAATCATTTGATGAACTATCTGTTTTTGATAATCGATAAGCTGTGGATACCTAATGAATAAAAATAAATCATTAAACTATGGTGGAATAAAATAATGTAAATAAAAATTGTTAGTCCTGTTGGGGTTGCTAAATAGGCTATAAATGACCCCCTTTTCCCTGACTGAGTGCTAAATAAAATCAAGAAAACAGCCCTGGCTGGTGTGGCTCAGTGGACTGAACGACAGCCTGCGAACCAAAGGGTCGTCAGTTGGGTACCACAATCAGGGCACATGCCTGGGTTGTGGACCAGGTCCCCAGTAGGGGGTGCGCAAGAGGCAACCACACACTGTTGTTTCTCTCCCTCTCTTCCTCCCTCCCTTCCCCTCTCTCTAAAAATAAATAAATAAATAAAATCTTTCAAAAAATCAACAAAGAAATGGCATATGGAAGACAAACTACAATATCTCCATTACCAATAAAGTCTGAGCTAGAGCTTAATATGAAAAACGTACTGAACCCCACATTTAGATGATTCACTCCCCTAGTGTCAAACAATACTAAGTGTGCCAGATGACAGTCACAGCATGAATGAACAAGTTACCACAGGCCCTCACCCCCAAGAGGAAGAAAGCCTCTATCAGGGAAGCCCAGGATTTTATTTCTCTACAGATAGTGTCCAGTGCAGGAGCCAGAGCCACCTGGGATTGTTTAAACTTAATAAAATTAAAAAAAAAAAAATCAGTTCCACAGATGCACTTGCCACACTTTACATGCTCAATAGCTGGCTGTGACTAGTAGCTACCATGCCAGGTACATTGAATATGGCACATCTCCATCACTGGAGAAAGTTCTGTTAGCTTGGTCTACCACATGGGCTGTCTTAAGTGTTCACAGCAAAATTTAAAAGGGATGAGGTTTTGATTATAGTTTGTTCACTGGGGAAAAAAGCATAAAATTCACCCGCAAATAACCACATTTTGGTTTGTTTCTATTTATTCTTTTTCCTTAAAATATAATAGTCCCACCTTATCCACAGGGAATACGTTCCAAGATCCCCAGTGGATGCACGAAACCCCAGATAGTACTGAATCCTATATGTACTATGTTTTTTCCTATACATATGAATATGTAATAAAGCTTAAGTTATAAATTAGGCACAGTAAGAGATCAGTGATAATAATAAAATAGAGCAATTTTAACAGTATACAGTAATAAAGGTTATGTGACTTGAACATGACCACTGTGATACCTTGACGGTTGATCTGATAACTGAGACAGCTACTAAGTGACTAACAGGAGGGTAGTCTCTACAGTGTGGACATACTAGACAAAGGAATGATTCATATCCCAGATGGGATGGAGCAGGAGGATGAGAGATTTTATCACTCTACTCAAGGAGCATAATTGAAAACTTATGACTTGTTTATTTCTGGAATTTTCCATTTAATATTTTCAGACGGTAGTTTCCACAAGTGAAACGACAGAAAACAAAACCGTGGATAAGAGGGGACTACTGTATATGAGTGTGTATGTGTACATATACATACATATTATTTTCCATATAATTAAATATTTCTTAAAAGCCTGTTTTTCAAAAACATGATAGGTAACACTGGATTTTATTGACATACCTTAATATATCTCACTTCCCCTCTAACATTTGACATTTAGACTGTTTCTATGTTTCACTCTTAAAAATGACTTCCTTGCTACAGTAAATCTGTCCCAGTGAGCCTTAGGAATAAATTCTGAGACATGGTTAAAGGATATGAAAAAATGTAAAGCTCTTGATAAGTGCTGCTAAATTACCCTCCATAAGTATATGGTAAATATACAATTAAAGTATGCATTATTCTAAGTTTTTAAACAGACTGAGTCCAGAAATAGTAGTGTATCTGAGACATTAGGAACACTGAGCTTTCAATTTTATGAAAATTTACCAAAGCTGTATTGCTCTCTGTAGAAGGAATTTTCAGACCAGGAGTACAGAATGTAGGTGCCAAGGGAGACTTTGTATATTCAGCATCTAAAAGACACATATAATTGCATGAAAATAAGTATTTGAAAATAAAATTGAAACAGATTTCAACTTATAAGTTATAATTTTTGCTAACATAATTTGTATATTTTATTTTTTGTTTTTTAAAGATTTTATTTATTTACTCTTAGAGGGGAAGGGAGGGAGAGAGAGAGAGGGAGAGAAACACCGATTGGTTGCCCATTGCCTGCGCCCTGAATTGGGACCAAACTCACAGTCTAGGCACGTGCTCCATAAAAGTTATAACAATGGCACTTTCGTGGTACAGACATGAGGTCAAACAAAATACAGTAAGAACTCTCTTAAAAAGCCTCTACTTAACCAAATCGCTAACAGATAAACATGAGGCTTTCGTTTCCTTCCATAAAAGATACTGCTGTTGGCATGATGAGTCAGTCAGTAAGTCATAAAAGACAGAATCTTTTATGATGGTCCACTGGGAAGTGATTTCTGATGGTGGGAGGAGGTGGTCCAATCTCTGTCCTTTTAAAAAAAAAAAAACGCTACTCTTTAATATAGTCATGTTTTATTTTTTCTACACCTGTTTATGACAGAGGTACTTGCTAATTTAATAACAAGTCAGTGAAATCAGTACAAAGAGAATATTTCTGAAAATAATGTCCAAAACTCTGGAAAGACCTGATAAAGGCAAGTTACTTTAAAAGATTTACCAATAAATTTGGTATAGATCAGAAAATTATTAAAAATTATTCAAAGAAATAATAAAACTCTAGGATTTATTTTATCTTTGCATGAAGACCAGTGTTATCATGTTTGCTGGGACAAATGGAAAAACTACATGAAAATTTTAAGTTCTTGAACTCTCAAAAAAACCCCAAAATTTGAATGGTAGCTGATATATTCTGGGTGTGGTTTATGTGAAAAAGATAATGTAGAACTCTAATCAATAGGCTGAAACTAAACTAAAAAAGGGTGCTACTGCTTCTATATTAAAGACTGGTGAATGAATATATATTTATATGCTTTAAGTTAAAATGTTTTAAAAAATACCTAGCAAATGCTGAATACAACAAGGAAGAGTATGAAAAGCAAGTCAGAAAATTTATGTCTCTTTCTCTTGTATGAAATCATGCTGAACATGAATGGAATGGTACTTACTCGAGGTCACCGAGTGAGGCTATTAGAATACCTACGGTGAGAGAATCATTTTTGTACAAAGATCATCTGCAAAGAGCATAGCTGAGAAGTAACTTGATTTTTACACTTACCATTTTTTTCCAATTGGTTGTTCATTAGGCCAGGAGTGGTACTATCACTGGACACTGGTTCTGTTTCTACGGCTTCATCACTGGTACTGATTTAATAGGGAAATTATAAGGTTATGAAAAAGTTAACATTATTAAACCTCTGGGAAAATTTAATATTATAAATCAAAGTCTGTACAAACGTTCAGTTCTATTTTTTATGGAACAGAAGGCCCATGGAACAATTATTTTTTTAAATGTATAAACATGGCTCAAAAAAGGTTAAGAACCAGTTTGTATTGACAGTTTTGACTTAGAAGCAGATTAAGAATCTCTGACTTACAAGGAAAGCCGTAAGTTCAACTCATTATAAATTAGTCTGTTTCTGGCCTATTTTGTTCCAGTTATAGGTCCATTCTGTGACACCTATAAGTTAACTTGATATGATTAAACATATTAATAATATTCAGTCATCGGATTCAGGAATATAACAACTCTCTTCATCTTAATTCTCCCTATATGTAACTCAGACATGCTTTACAGTTTTAACCATATAGGTCTTTTACCTACAACTGGCATAAGGATTCTACTTTGTTGCTGCAAATCTGAATGGGTGTTTCCTACTATATTTACCAACTAGTTATCAGTAATATTTAAGAAAGCATATTATTTTAAGAAAACATTTTATTTAAAGTGGTTATTTTTCATTTATCTGAACTTCCCCAATTTCCCAATACAATATCCTGTATTATTTCTAACAGCTTAAAAATATAAAAAACATAGCCCTTAGTTCCTAAGTTTGTCATTTGCACTTACGTTTAAATAAGAACCAGTTCTTAGACTGATCAATTCTACCCTTCTAAAAATCTTGCTAATTACTCCCAATCTCTTGAGCATGAATGTAATCACTGAATTTCAAATTCACATTAAAATACTCCAATTTAAGAGCACCACTACAGGCATCACAAAAATCAACACGGAACATATCACCTGTCCCTCCAAGCTTCAGGTATCCTTAGTTATTTTCCCTAGCGACACCTTGGGCAACGAATCAGAAATCTGAGATTGACCTTCTCTTCTCAAGTCTCCATACCAAATTAACACAAATTATTACTAATTTTACCCTTGCTTCTCTATCTCACCAAATATCTTTTCCCCCCAGGCACTCCTTCTGTATCATCTTACCTTAAAAAAAAAAAAAAAGAAAAAAGAAAAGAAAGCCACAATAGCTCCCACTTTACTAACAGAACTGGTGATTCAGGGAAGTTTGAAATAAGAAGTATCTGAAAACCTCATAATCTGAAACATCATATTTTTTTCTAGGAAAAATCAATAAATATAAAAGATACAGAAAGTTAGATAAAATGTGCCTTTAAGAAAGCTGCTTACCTTTCATTCTTCACATTTTTAAGTCCCATTGTGTAATCTTCATTCAAACACAGGGTATATTCAGAGATACAAAAATGCTCTAATTTAGGAGTCACACACTCAAAATCGTCCATATTTAGTACACATTTTGGAGTTTTTAGTACTTTAACTAGTGATTGTTTGGAAGATGGGGTTAACATTTTTGGCTCCTCCTTTTGGTTGTTTACCACCTGTGGAAGGTTTGGTGGAACTTGAGATATTAGGTATCGCTCAAGTCCAAAATCTGAAAGTTGTGGACTACATGGAATCTTCTCAGAAACAGAGCTGCTTGGAAGAGGATTGTTGTTCCTGTTGTTAGATATATCATCCTTCACATCAGGCTTTTGAAGATTTTCATCCCTAATGTATTCTGGCTTAGAGTCAATGACTTCTTGCTCATCCTCTGGGAGAAAAAAAGGTCATATTCTATTCAAACATCAAACCAGGAAATCTCAAGTAATAAAACCACATAAAACAGTTTCATCTGAAATGTCTGAAATGAGCAAAAGTCCTGATTCTGTCCTTAGCCTCTAAAGCTTTATTTTACTTCTACCTTTAGTAAATTTCTGACATGCACCTCTTGTCCACCCATATCCCATTCTGATGATATATTAGGGAAAGGGAGTAAATTAAAAGTATTAAAAGAAGAAAAAGCAATACCCACAAATATAAGTCTGATTTCCTTACTTCCCCAATTAATGTAATTTAGCAGTTGTTTTTAATATATTACAAAACTATTTTATCACTTAATGACAGTAATTACAGTGTGGGATTAACTGCAATCTAGATTTAATGTTAAGTATAAAAATATTATTTTAGATATTTAACTCACAGATGCCTACAAAGACTGTTATACAAAGATAACTTTTAATCCTGTCAGTCTAGAACACAAATATCAAAAGCCTAGTGAGAAATAATAGAACAACATTAGAAAGACATGTATTTCCTCAACCTTTAGTAGCGTTATATCTGGCTGTAAACCCTAATGCTTAACCACTACACTGTGCTCTTCGGACTAAATAATTGACTAACAACTCTACTTTTCCCCATAGTCCTTTGTAATTTCCTGGGTACATTACTGGTAAAAGAATTTGGTGTGGAACTGAAGTTAGAGTTAGAATATCTAGGATAGCACCTTCAATGCCAAGTCCCTTTTTGCTTTCTCCATCTTTTAAAGAAAGGTCTATAGTTGAAATGGGGTCTATTGGATACTCGTGGAGATCTTTGTCAGAGTCTTCTGGGTCCAAAAAAAGAGAAAAGGGAAAAATTTAGGCTATATATTTACTCGACCAGCTAAGAGATCCCACAGACTGGAGGGAATGAGGAGGTGCACACTTTCTCTTGATTAGCAACTGGAAATTGAGCAGAGTAGGGTACTATTTCTGTGCATAAACCAGAACACATTAAAGAAAAAAGTTATAAACTTTGACTTCATGGTGTTTGGTCTTTGAAAGAGCTGGCTGCTGATTCACTGAGCTCTGTTCTGACACTATGCTTTGTTACTTCTGAAAGGTTACAACTACCAAAAACCTTTTATACTTATCACAAGGCTGTCATTGATGAGATTAATAAAATAAAATCATCACCAGGATCACCTCTATTTCCAAGTGGGTGAAAGCAGTTTAGAGAAACTGTCCGAGTCACACATGCATGTGTGTGCAGATGCCGGAGCCAGTGTTTGAATCCATGGCTCACGCGCATCAAAGTCAGCGGGATTGCTTCCATTACACCATGTGGACTGTTTACATACCTTCCATACACATCCTCAGTACATATCTGTTGAAATTAATTAATGTTTTACTATGTGAAAGATTACTCTCATAATGGAAATGAAGACATTGAAACTCACTGAAATTGGTCAGCCAAAGGTTATGGCACAACAATAACAATAGTTAACACCTGGCAATTAACATGCCAGGTACTGTTCTCAGTAAATTTTATCTTATTTAATCCTAATACAACCTGAGAGGTAGAGAATCTTACATCTCCACTTTACAAAGGAGAAACTGAGGTACAAGGTTAAAGTAGCTGGTCAGAGACAATGCATCTAGTAAAGTGGAATCGGAGATTTGCACTCGGGCACTTTGGCCCTGAATTTAAAACCATCATGCTATACTATCCTTCATTAGAATTTTAAAACTGGCAATGACCTTTTCAATTTATATAGGCAAAAATAATCTCATTCTACAAAAGAAGAACTTGAGAATAAGAAAAATAAAACATGCCTGAAGGTCTGTCTCTCATTTACTAGCAAAGCTGACTGGAAACCAACTATGCTGAAGTAACAAAGATGTTTCTTGTGCTGTTCTTTCATCTAGCATTGTGTTAGTTCTCCTCTGGCATTTTGGAAAGGACAGCAAGCACTTGTTTGCATACTGTACCACTGATCGGCACTGTGCCCAGCACAGTGGTTGTTGAATAAATGATCAAATGATGGTCACATAACGGCAGAGCAAGAACTAGAAACCACAGCCAAGCTAAAAATAGTCTTTCATGCTGCCCTTTCTCTTTGATACTAAAACAAATGGTCTAAAATGCAAGTTATTCACACCTGAATTTTTCTTGGCACATTGATTATATCCATACTGCTGGAAAAACTCTCTTATTTTCATGATATCCGCTGAATTTTTTTTCATCAGTACTTTTGTTGCCTTAATGAAACCAATGCTTTCTTGACTTTCCAAACTTGCTTTATCAAGAAGAATATTGACATTATCCTTTTAGGAAGAAAGAAAGCACATTAAAATAACTCTAACTTTTGACTATGTTTATTTAGCTTTTTAAAATTACCACATAAAAAGGATAAACATTGTAGGAGAGATACCTTTAGAGTCCGAACTTCTGAATGAAGGTCATGTAAAATTCTCATGGCATAACCTTCAAAGTCTTCAATGTGTATATTGAAAGGAAAAAGTGCAATAAGGAAAAGGAGGGAAAAATAGAAAACACAATTTAGTGTATTTTCTTAAAATTATAAAATCCTTGTAGATATTTATTTAAAATCTATATCCTGTTAATCACAAAGGCCTTAATATTAAAGCCTTTCTTTAAAATTTTTATTAAACTATAACATACACACAGAGTACTATAGAAATCTTAAGTATATAGTTTGGTGACCTTTCAAAGGGAACACATAATGAGCAATTAGATCAGGAAGGGAGGGGGAAGAGATGGAAACGCGGTCCTACTGAGCAATATTTTTGTTTATGACGAGCACTTTTTGTTTCCTATTCTAAAAATCTCCACCATTGACAATACTCATGCTCTTTTCTAAAAGTTTATTGCTTTCTTTTGCATTTAGAGGTAGAATCCATCTGGAATTGATTTTTGTGTATGGCATGAGGTAAGGATCAAGGTCCATTCTTTTTTCCCACATGTGTACAATTGCCCTGGCACCATTTACTGAAAAGATATCTTTTACACACTGTACTTTCACCTTTCTTATTAATCAGGTGGCTATATACATATATATATATATGAGCACTTTTTTTAGGGATTATATTTCTCTTTCCTAAAGCAATTTCTCAAAAAGTTAGACATAGGCTTACCCAGCAATTCACTTCCAAGTGTATACCCAGAGAACTGAAAACATTATATTCACACAAAAACTTTGCATTAGAATAGAAAATGAATTACTGATACATGCTGATATGGATGACCCTTGCAACATTATGCTAAGTGAAATAAGTCAGCCACAAAAGACCACATATTGTGATTCCACTGATATGAAATGCCCAGAGTAGGCATATCTATAAAGAAAGGTAGATTAGTGTTTGTATAAGGCTAGTATGGTAGGTAGAGGTGGGACTGTGAACTGCTAACGGACACAGGGGTTGCTTTAGGGGGTGATGAAAATTTAAACTTAATGTGATGATGGTTGTACAATTCTGTGAATATACTAAAAGCCACTGTATTGCATCCTTTAAATGGCCAATTTTATCGTATGTGAATTATATCACAATAAAGATGTTTAAAAGTCAACCAATTTAATGTCTCATCACTGAGCTCATAAAAGGCAAAAATTTTTGTGATCATTTTCTCTAATTTTCACAGTACCATGTTTTCTGTAATACATATATACGGGCCTGAATTTGAAAAATTAATTTAACTTTTTCTTATAAAGTCAAAAGAAAATGAAGAATTTTTGTACACAGGTAACATGTTGGTAAGAAGGTTAACTTACACAAGCATTGTGGAAAGCAATTCAGCTACATATCAAGAATTCAAAAATGCTAATACAGTTTCCTGTCTTATAGCATTATCTCAACTATATAAACAAAGTCAAAGAAAAACAAAGCAACTCTAAAAATAAGAATGGTAGAAAAGCTACTAAAACATTGAGTGATGTCTTCTGATGGTGCAGGACATATTTCTTTTACTTTTCCATATGTCAAAATTTTGCTATGCACACATACAGGGTGGGGCAAAAGTAGGTTTACAGTTGTTTGTATGGAAAAAACACAATAATTAATAAATAATACAAAAACAAAATTCTGTTTCACGTACAACTGTAAATCTACTTTTGCCCCACCCTGTATTGTTTTTACAGTCAGAAGAATAAACATTTTTAAATGGCTTGATAACCATTCATAAAACAATTGAAGTAAAAGGACTCTGTGTCTACAGAGTGCAATATTTTATGGCACATTACAGTGCCATTTATGAAATCTGAACTACTCTTGCAACTTTTAAAAATCCCTAATACAAAAGTTAGTGATGAAGAATTTTGCTTTACCTACAAAAAGAGGGCAGTACTGAGTCATTGTGTTTGTGTTGGCCACTTGGTTTGCTGGGAAAAATAGACGTTTACTGCAACTGTGGGCCATCTGGGTGAGACAAATCACTACATGTGGAGGATAGCGCTGAACAGCTGCACTGTAAAGGAAGCTAATTTTGTTCCTATTATGTTTTACCGATAAACACAGATTCTGTGCAACTAGCAAGCATACCAAACGTAAATCAGGTGCGCATGCTGAGCTCAACGTACAACTTAGGTTTTACTCCCACTGTCCCGTTTCTCATGGCTATATAGTAACAACGCTGTTTTCCTTTCCCGAGGACGCTGGGGTCACGCCACCCTTGGGAAAGAAGGAGGAAATGGAAGAGGGCGGTCTCGCGACCCCTGGGCGCTACGTTTCCGCCGCCGGCCCTCTCCAGCAGACAACCGGCCTTCCCAATCAGCGTGCCCGTTTCTACGCCACCCGCTCTCCCCACTCACCGCTGTCTTCCCCCTCCAGCGCCCGCTGCAGCCGGGTCGTCTCGCTGTCCAGGGTGACCGCCAGAGACCGCAGCTTCGCACAAAAGCTCCGGATCCGGTCCATGGTGACAATACACCACTGAGCCCGCCAGTCGTTTGAATCTCCTGCTGCGGAAGCGTCCTTAGCGCCTCGGTTGGCGCAAGAGTCCTCTCTCGCGAGAGCCAAAGTCTCGTGCGAAGGAGGCAGGCGCGGCGGAGGGAAGGCGCTTCCGGCTGTGCGTCAGCTGTGAAGTGAGGAACGTGGCCTCGTAAGTTGCAGCGCTGGTGAGTTTGTTGGCATTACTGGGCGCTCGGGATAGTGGGTGGGCGCCCACTTTCCCGGGGACGCTGCTTTCCCGCGGCTGGGCCCATAGCCAGTCCGTTCCCGCTCTCTGTTCGCAGCGAACGCCATGTTTCTGACCGCGTTTCTGCGCCGCAACCGCATCCCTGGCCGGCAGTGGATCGGGAAACACCGGCGGCCACGCTACGTGACCTTCCACGCGAAGCAGAACGCGATCCGCCGCCTGGAGACGGAGGCAGAGAACCACTACTGGCTGAGCACACCTTTCCTTACCGCCGCGCAGGAGTTTGGGCACGCCGCGGCCCGCAGGGCGGCCGCCTTCCAGGCCATCAAGGCGGCCAGCGAAGCCAAGTTCCCGCAGCATAGGCTGCTGGTCGACCAGCTCAGCCACCTAAATGTCACCAAGAAGTGGCTTTAACCCAGGACTGCCACTCCTCGTCGCGGGAAACGGAACAGCTAGAAAACTATGACCTTTGGACCAGAGTCCTGAGCAGAACACAAGGGCTTCAAGCTCCAGCTTCCTGTCACGTTTCTGTTTTTAAACCTGGGTCATGGTGATGTAAGATGTTTTCTGGGTGACCGCTGCGATAAATATACAGTGTATGGTTCGAGGTCTGTGTACGTGACGCCGGATAACTGCCTAAATGTAAATAAAAACAAGCTTTGTCAGTAGAACATACTTCTAAAAACAGAATTTTTTCCTGGGATGTTCCTCGAACAGTGGACATTTAAATGAAGTAAAATGTGCTTATCAGAACTGCTACATGGAGTATGTTTTTTTAATTTGGGATAAAATTAACATACTACACAATTTATCAGTTGTAGATGTTTGATTTCAAATAACCTTTGTCTGAATAAAAAGTCAAGCACATGACAGGTGTCACCAGAGAAAGTCACCTCTTGAGACAGGCTAGTAAGAAACTAGGAAAAAGCCCTTGCAAGTGGAATGGGGAAAAAGACAAAAGGCACCACAGAGCAATTAATAGCCAGCTGATAAATCAAGCCTATCCTCCCTAACCAAAGGTATCTAAGGGCATGTGGTTTAAAATCGCCTTAGGGAAATAACAACAAAAAACCACCCGAAACAATGAGCCGAGATAGAGGCGAAACTAAGCAGAAAATGACCCCAAAATCCATTCTATTCATTTTAATACATCATCATACTAAATGTACAACCGGAAGTTTAATGAATATTCTGTTTAGGTCCTCCCCTGGGATCTCCCCTGAAATTCCTACCTATAGAAAACAGATAAAACCCTCAGGACTGGGGACACCACTATGGAAGCACTCCAGTAACACTATCATTTGGGACACTTTTACCTGTGAAGAAACATTTAAGGAACTCCAAAATTACACTCCTAGTAATGACAGTGACTTGGATTTGAATTGCTGTATTATCCAGAAATCTAAATTGCTATGTCTGTGTTTAATAGAAAGATTTCACTGCCTTCTGCCCCCCACCCCTAACTCTGGAAGTGAATGTGAGTCCACACAGGTACACAACGTACTTTTCAAACCTCTCAGTGGGATCACACAGTACATGTTGATTTCTGCAGTTTTTTTGGCTTACTGGTAATATCTTTAAGATCTTTGCTATGGAGTTACTTCAATTTTCATGAATATAAAAATACAAGACTTTTAAATAGTATCAAAATAGTAAGATAATTTAGCCAATTTCCAATTGACTTTGGTTTCCCTTACTTACTGATTTTTTTTTTTTTTAAGCCTCTGAAATACTTAGCATAGTTATGTCCCTGGCTGGTGTGGTTCAGTTGCTTGGAGCGTCATCCTGTCGCAAGTTTCTTTCCCATCAGGGCACGATACCCAGGTGGCAGGTTTGATCCCTAGTCAGGGCGCATTAAGAGAAGGCAGTCCATTGATGCCTCTCTCTCTCTGTCCCCTCTCCTCTCTAAAAGAAACGAAAAAATGTCCTTGGGTGAGGATGATAAAATAACTAGCTTTATATGTAAGAAAATATTTTTTTCTTTCCATGTAGAGAAAAATGTAGTTCTTCCCTTGTGTTTCTCTGCAGTGTGTCTCCTTTACTATTCACATGAAACACTTCACTTATGGTCACCAAATGTGGAGGTTCCCTGCCCCCCGCCTCCCCAAGCAATTCCTCTGCAACACCAGCTGGGTATCCTACAATTTAACTCAATTCTGATGCTGTCCACCTGGAACACAGATCAGATCCCACAGACTAAGGACTCAGTCCCACAAAGCTGTCCCCTGACCTGCTTCAGGTGACCCTTGGAAGTAGTAGGTCCCCAGGTTACCCACAAATTGAAGGTTCCCACAACCCCTTCCTTGCTTTCAATTTGCTAGAGCAGCTCACAGGACTTTGGGAAACATGTCAGCAGTTTATTAAAGGATATGATAAAGGACACATATATAGCCAGATGAAGAGATGCATGCATAGGGCAAGATCTGGGAGGGTCCCAAACACAGGAACTCCTGTCCCCATGGAGTTAGGGTGCCAGCCTGGAAGCTCTCCAGAACCCCTCCAACTGGAATTTTTATGGAGGCTTCCTCACATGGGAAGTAACTTCGTTTGCAGCCCCTCTCCCCTCTCTGAAAGATGAGGGGTAGGGCTGAAAATTCCAAGCTGCTTTTTCTAGTCTTTCTGATGACCAACCCCCATCTGAGAGCCCACTTAGTCACCTCTTTAAAACAAGAGATGCTTCTAGTGCTCTTATTTAGGAAATCACAAGGGCTTCAGCAGTTTGCCAGGAACTGGGGGCAGAGACCAATATATATTTTTTTCTATGCCTCACACCATTTTTTATATATAAATATATATATAAACTTTTTTAAAAAAGGTTTTATTATTTTGAGAGAGAGAGGAAGGGAGGGAGAGAGGGTAACAGATCGATGTGCGATAGATACATTTATAAATCGGTTACCTGTCATATGCCCCCAGCTGGGGACCTGACCTGCAACCCAGGCATGTACCCTGGGCAGGAATTGAACCAGCTATCTTTTGGTTTGCAGGCCTGCACTCAATCCACTGAGCCACGCCAGCCAGGGCTCTACATGAATTCTTGAGAGGGGCTGCCAGTAGAAATTACAGTGAAGCTTTGATATGTATTGCCAAGTTACTTTTTTTTTTTTAAAACAGATAAGCCATTTTACACTCCCACCAAAAATGCTTCGTTGCCATCATCCTTGACAACACTGGGGATTGCCTGTTAGACAAAATAATCTTATTGCTGATTTCACTTGCTTTCTTTAATGAACCAGAGCATCTTATCTCCATTGTTACTGATCCTCCATATCTCTTTTGTGAATTTCATCTTGTCCTATTAATGCTATTCATCTTTTCCTATTAATGCTAGTTTTTCTCAAATTTTCATGTACTCAAATCTGTTTTTATGATAACCAGTAGTATGCTTGCATAGGAATAACTTTCCTATCCTATTATAAACACTTTACCACCCATCTTTTCCTGCAGTACCTTTCTGCTTTCATTCTCTAATCAAGTCCATGAGACGCCAGGAATTTGTTTTGTTGTGAGGCAAATGGTAGAAGCATCACCTTTTCCCAAATGGCTAGCATATTGGTCCAGCATCATGATAAGTAACCTCTCTTCCCCTCTGATCTATGGACCATCTAAGGCACAATTTTTCTGTTTTACAAGTAATATCTGCATGTGGTATGAAAATAAAATAGCATAAAGGAGCATACAGTGACCTGTAACCTATTACTGACCCTTCGTTTTCCTTTGGAGGCAACCCCATTAATAGTTCATTGCGTCTCCTTTCAGATATTCTGCCTATGCAACTGTAAATCATTTATGTTGTTTTTAGTCTTTTGTTGCTTCAAACAGAACTGCAACAAATATCCTTGTTTGAGCAACTATTGCTCATAATGCATCAGTAAATCTGTAAAACTCCTAAAAGTAGAACCTGGTAAGTCAAAGAATATAGGCATTTGAAAACCTGATGTTGCTGCTCTCCAGAGATACTGCACCATAAATTTATACTTCCACTAAAATCTTATAGGTTAATATTTTTCAAGTTTGGGATAATTTTATTGGCTCTGGTGCCCACTTTTCTTTGAAAACTTAGGCAGCATAACAGTAAACAAATCTAATGGACATTAAATTCACTGCAATTGTTTTCTGAATTTCAGTGTTCATTTGTGGGTAATCAGTACAAAGTCCTCAAGAATTTATAATCTAGTGAGTTGACTCACAAGTATTTATAACCAATATATGGCTAAATTAAATTAGGACTAGATAAAAGTATAGGATTCCAGGCAGCACAGAAATGTAAACTTGGTTTGAAGGCCAGGGAGAGTGCGATGGAAGAATGCTACTGGAATTGGAAAGCCTGGATGAGAAGGATTACATTATGTGGGAACAGGCAGGAAGGAGGCATTCTTGGCTGAAAACAGGATGCCCTGAATAAAAGAGTAGAAACAGCACTTCAATCTTCTGTGTCAGAAGGAAGGCACTGAAGGGTTAAAGACCATGACAGTAACTCCCAGGATGGTTAAGCTCACCTGTAAAAAGCTGTTACACTGAAGAAACTAAATGTTAGTTCTCACTCCTCTAGATACTGGGCACGGGAGTGAGTAAAACGAGTATAAGAGGCCAACATCACTCAACTTTCCCAGAGCAGTTCTAAAAAGCTAGCATATGAGAGGAGAAAAGGAAGGTCAAGATGATGTCATTAGTTCTCTTTAAAGAGAGTCAAAACTTGGCCATTTTGGCCATTTAGTAGTTAACCCTCTTCCTTACCCCAAACAGTGCTGAAGTAGCATCCATTCCCACTCCCACCCTTCCCCCGCCCCCTTGCCAAAGGTTGCTTCACCTCTATTGGCCTCTGCAGGTTCCTGGGATTCAGCTCTACCTTAGATCCTTCTTGTTTCATTCAGCAGCCTAAGCTATTAAACCGTCCCTTTGCAGGGGAGTTGGAACACAAATGCCATGAAAGAATTCTACAAATATAATCTATTATTCAGCATTTTGACTACCACAATTCAATGACTTCTGGTGTTTTAAAAGTGCTTTCAATCCAAAATTGACTTCTGAATTGAAAATTGTGTTCAGTAAAAGCTACGTTAAAAACTTTTTGACTAAAACAACCTACACGCCTGGCCTGAGTAAACTACAATATTATTGCATTCAAATAATAGCTGTCTTAGATGTGGTTACCCCAAATTATTAGCCAAATCTCTTTCTCCAACACTATTTTACCAGATTTTTTACCAAAATAATAGTTATTCTTTTATTTGGTTAAGTACTGCTTTATAATAACAACGAAACTGTTCAAATATAGGACTTCATTGTTATTTATTAATAAGTAAATTATGATTTTTTAAAAAAAGTTTAAAATGTTCAACCTTCATGTTAATGTAGGTTAGGCCATCCAAAAGACAAGGCAAAGAATTAACATTTAGTCATGGTCCAGGGTTATACTTATGAGGAACAAATACAAGGCTTATGGGATTTGATAAGTAAAGATAACCAAAGTAAACTGTATTTCACTTGTTTATATAAAAACATTTAAGTTCACTTTAAAAGTGTCCATGTTTTCTTTTAAATGGGTATAGACTTATCTGAAATCATGTACGAATATAATAAACTTGACTAGTAGCTTTCTGAAGCTTTTAATACAAATATTGGGTTGGCCAAAAAGTCTGTGTGGTTTTTTTTCATAAAATAAAAGAAAAATTTTTCATTTTCACCAATAACTTTATTGATTTGGATAGTTTGAGTATGTCAGCTATCTCCCACATGGTATAACGCTGACTGTTCTCAATGTGTCAATTTGATCTCTGTCAACTTGAACTGGTCTACCCAACTATGGAGCATTGTCCAGCAAGAAATCTCCAGCATGAAACTTTGCAAACCACTTTTGACATGTTCAATCAGTCACAGCACCTTCTCCATATACTGCATAAATCTTTTTTTGCATTTCAGTTGTGTTTTTACCTTTCTTGAAATAATATAGCATAACATGCCCTAAATGTTGCGTATTTTCTTCTACCTTCAATATTAAAATGGCTAAAAAAATTCACCAAGCTTTTTTTAAATGCACGCTGATATGACAGCTGTCTTAACAAAACTGTTTCAAATGAAGTTAAAGACAACTAAGCGCTACTAGAGCAATCTTATGGAAAACAAACTTTTTGGTCAACCCAATACAAATTCTTGCTTCTTTATGCAAGCCAACAAAATAATACAAAGTGAACTCATTAGAAAAATATAGACCTTTCTGAATCTATGTTGCATTTTAAATTTAAATTTGAAAATACAGTTCAGGTTACATGAAACAAATATGGTCTTTATGTTGGTTGAAATGCAAAAACATGATTAATTTCTTCATAACAGATTAAAAGTACTTTCCATTGACAACAGTGGTAGTCCTAGAACAAAATGTAAGCTAAATAATTTGTCACTGTCTGTTCAGTGCCCATAGGCAGATCCCAGCACCAACTGCTTAACATACATTTGCTTTAGTTTAGTGAATGTCTGATAACTTTGAATTTAAACATTCCTGTAAACAAAGTCAAAATCTGCTTTTTAATAGAAATACAATTCAAGTAAATATTGTGTATTTGATTTAAACTAATCTTACAGTCAAATTAACTTATGACACATTGAACTATAACCATTAAATATATAAAACAATTTTAAAAATCATCCATATGTAAAGATGAAACTATACTCTGTAAACGTGTTCCTGTTTCATAGCTGCTTTACTGCAGCTGCTCTTTGGTTTGGCAAAGTGATACTTACTGGTCAGATGCCTCAGGGACTGAGTATTAAAGTAAGTTTGTACCCAGGTAAAACCAAGTTTCCTGTTTACCTTCTTTTATTTTTAATGGCAATGGCAAGACCTAAAATTCAACTTAATTTTCCTTAAATATCATCACATTGTTCAGGTGTTTGAAGGACAGAAAACAGTATTAATAAATTTTCACAGGGTTTCATTTTGACATTTCTCCCCAAAGAGTGACAGCACTAATCAATACCAGATGAAATACCAAAGAGGCAGCCATTCCCTGACACCATACCGCACTGGCAGGCCCTTACTGAAGGGTCATTAATGTGTGTGAATAAACTCAGCCAGATCTTACTCAGAATGTGGCAAAATGTTGGCCATGAATTATACCAAAAAAAATTAAAAGGTTTTAACTGAAATGTCCAAAAAAGTGTTTACTATGCTATTAAAGGCAATGTTAAAAACAGAACTTAAAAGAACTGAGAAAGACTACACCACCACAAAAGTGCCTGAATATGTAAATGGGGAAAACTGTTCCCTCACTTGTTATTCAGGTACATACAAATCCTTTTATCTAAATGTAGAAATACTCATAAAAATTGCCAGATCATTTCTGAAAGTAGTAAAATTTAAAACATTTACAATTTCTTTATAATATGCAAACGTAAAAATGAGGTTAATGATTTTGGTTGGTAACTGATGTCCCTTAGCTCTCATACTTAAAAGTTTTCTAAAATCAACATTATTAAGACTGCAGAGTTGAAATAAAGGTAGAAGAATTCATATTATATTATAGGATTCCAGACTAAATTTTCAAAGCTAGCACGTTCAAAGGGGAAAAAAGTTATATCCTTTTAAAATCTAGTATTAGTATTAGCCAATGGAATTAGACAAATCCTATAAATTGTAAACATGGAATAGTTGACTATAAAATTTATGTGGCATTAGGAAACTACAGGGCTATCCCTAGTATACTATTTGACATACAGAAGGTACTCCCAAAAGTATTTGTTGGATGAATGAAAAGTAAGGTTAGTTGCAAAATCAGAAATCAAAGAATGTGAGAGGTCATCTAGTCTAACTCATTGGTAACAACCCCTCCCTTCAATCTGATGTTACAGATAAGAAAACTATAATCCTACATAATTATAGATGCTGGCTAGATTAATTTTTAGGGAGACCCAAGATGGTAGAGTATGTGGAAGCTACACTAACCTCCTCCCAGGATCAATAAGGAATTACAACTAAATTGTAGAGAAATCACCCTGAATAACCAACTGAACACTAGCTGAAGAGAAGCCTTATAACCAAGGACAGACAGAAAAAACCATTTAACCACAACAAGAATGGTAGGAGGTACAGAGGAGGCGCGAGAGGCCTGGTTGGGCTCCCACGGACAATAGCTTAAGTTCTGGAGGAATATTATAGTGGCTGGTGGGGAGGTGGTTCCCACTGAGAAATGTGGGGTCTAAACCCCAAGCTGGGCTCTGCAACCTACAGTACCAGAACTGGAAAGGAACCCAGATAACATCCAGCTATGAAAAGCAGTAGGATTTCTGTCTGCTAGGGAGAGACGGCTGGAGATGCAGGGAGCCTCTTAAAGGGCCAATGCACAAAATTTTGTTTGCAGCCATTTACCCTGGGCTCTGGCAGACAGAAGGCAGAGTGGACTAGAGATGCTTGAAGAGATTCTGGGGGGTTGGTGGCTCTGGGAAGAGAACTGAAGGGACAGCTGCCAGGATCACTGTGCTGAGTCATTCCCCATAGTGCAGAAGCCATCTTTCTCAGGCAGAGCACTCCTCTTCAAATGGCATCGGACTGAGGAGAAGCAATAGCCCTGTGCACAAGAATTAATCTGCCCCACCCTGTGGAGCTTAAGCCAAATTGCTGATTACAGCTTGAGCCTATATCACTGATGAGTTTAAAAAACTAAAACAGAAAATACAAAGAAGTAGCCAAAATGGGAAGGCAAAGAGACAGGCCCCAAATTTAAGAATAAGAGAATTCTCCAGAAGAACTAGATGAAATGGAGGCAATCAATTTATCAGATAGTTTAAAGTAATGATTGTAAGGATACTCAACAGCATGAAAAAAGACAGAGAAAGCATAAAAAAGGCATTTGGAAATAAAGAATGCAATGTCTGCAATAATACACTGGTAGGAATAAACGGTAGGTTAGATGAAGCAGAGGATCGAATCGGTGATTTGGAAAACAAGGTAGAAAAAAATACCCAGGCAGAGAAGCATAAAGTAAACAGAATTTGAAAAAATGAGGAGAGATTAAGAAACATTTTGGACAACATGAAGCGTAATAACATCCACATCATGGGAATATCACAAGGAGAAGAGAGCAAACAAGGGATCAAGAATCTATTTGAAGAAATAACAACTGAAAACTTCCATAATCTGGTGAAGGAAGTATACACTCAAGTCCAGGAAGCTCCGAGAGTCCCCAAAAAGTTGGACCCAAAGAGGTCTACTCCAAGACACATCATAATTAAAATGACAAGGCTTAAAAACAAGGAGAATCTTAAAAGACAAGAGAAAAGCAGGTAGTTACATACAAGGGAGCATTAATTAGGCTGTCATTTGATTTCTCAACAGAAACATTTCTGGCCAGACAGAGTGGTATGAAATATTCAAGGTGATGAAAAGCAAGAACCCACAACGAAGGCTACTTTACCCAGCAAGGCTATCATTTAAAATTGAAGGAGAAATAGGAGCTTCCCAGGCAAGAAAAAGATAAAGGTGTTTGTTAATACCAAACCAATTCTGCAACAAATGTTAAAGGGCTTGCAAGGAGGAGGAGGCAGAGGAGGAGGGGTGGGGCAGGATGGGGAGGAGGAGGAGAAGGAAAAAAGAAAGAAAATAAAAAGAGGAAAATAGTCTAACAACAAAATGGCACTAAATACAAATCTATCAATAATCACCTTAAATATAAATGGTTTAAATGCTTCAACCAAAAGGCATAGCATAGCCGAATGGATAACAAAACAAGACCCAGAAAGATTGCCTGTCTCCAAGAGACCCATCTCAGATCAAAAGATACACACAGACTAAAAGTAAAGGGATAGAAAAGTATACTTCATGCAAATAAAAAGGAAAAAAAGGTGGGGTAGTAGTAATTATATCAGAAAAAATACACTTTAAAACCAAGGCTATAGTAAGAGACAAAGAAGGACATTACATAATGATAAAGGGAACAATCCAATAAGAGGATATAACACTAGTAAGCATTTATGCACCCAACATAGGAGCACCTAAATATATGAAGCAAATCTTGATGGACATAATGGGAGAGAATGACAGAAATACAGTAATACAGTCATAGTAGGGGATTTTAATACTCCATTGACTTCAGTGGATAGGTATTCCAGACAGAAAATCGACAAGGAGACAATGGCCTTAAATAACACAGTAGATCAAATGAAGTTAATTGATATCTTGAGAAAACTTCATCCCAAAGCAGCAGAATATACACACTTTTCAAGTGCAAATGGAACATTTTCTAGGACAAACACATGTTGGGACACAAAACAAGTCTCAATAATTTTAAGAAGACTGAAGTCTAATCAAGCATCTTCTCTGACCACAATGCTATAAAACTAAAAATCAATCACAAGAACAAAACTGAAAAATACACAAATACATAGAGGCTAAATAACATGTTATTAAACAATGAATGGGTCAACATCGAGATCAAGGAAGAAACCAAAAGATATCTTGAAACAAATGAAAATGAGGACACAATCTAAAATTGTAGGACAGTGGGAAAGCAATCCTAAGAGGGAAATTCACAGCATTACAGGCCTATCTCAAAAAACAAGAAAAAAGCTCAAATAATCTAACTTTACACTAAAGGAACTTACTTGAAAAAGAACAACAAACAAGCCCAGTGTGAGTACAGGCAAGGAAATAATCAAGATCAAAGCAGAAATAAATGAAAGAGTGTTAAAAAAAAATTACAAAGATCAATGAATCCAAGATCTGGTTCTTTGAAAAGATAAACAAAATTGAGAAACATTTAACCAGATTCACCAAGAAAAAAAGAGAAAGGACCCAAATAAAATCAGAAATGAAAGAGGAGAAATAACAACCGACACCAAAGAAATACAAAGGATAGTAAGAAAATATTATAAACAAGTATATGCCAACAAACTGGACAATCTGGATGAAATGGATACATTCCTAGAAACATACAAATTGTCTAAACTCTTCCAAAACTAATTCAGGAAAAATCAGAGAATCTGAACAAACAGGTTACACCTAGTGAAACTGAAGCAGTAATCAAAAAACTCCCAACACACAAAAGCCCTGGACTGGATGGTTTCACAGAATTTTACCAAATATTCTGAGAACACCTCTCCTCCTCAAACTATTTCATAAAATTCAAGAGGAGTGAATGCTCCCAGGCTCATTTTATGAGACTAGCATTATCCTAATTCTAAAACTAGATAAAGATACTACAAAGAAAGAAAATTATAGGCCAATATCCCTGAAGAACCTAGACACTAAAATTCCCAACAAAATATTAAGCAAACCAAATATGGCAATGCATCAAAAAGATCACATACCATGATCATGCGAGATATATTCTGGGAATACAAGGTTGGTAATACATTTGCAAATCAATAAATGTGACTCACCACAGAAACAAAATGAGGGATAAAAACCACCTGATCATATCAATAGATGCAGAAAAAGCTTTTGATAAAACCCAGCACCCATTTATGATAAAAACTCTCAGCAAAGTGGGATCACAGGGAACATACCTAAACATAATAAAAGCCATATATGACAAACCCACTGCCAGCATCATACTGAATGGCAAAAACTACAAGCATTCCCCTTAGGATCAGGAGCAAGATAGGAATGTCCACTTTCTCCTCTCTTATTCAACATGGCACTGGAAGTCCTAGCCACAGCCAACACACAAGAAGAGATAAAAGAGATCCAAACGGAAAAGGAAGAAGTAAAACTGGCATTATTTGGAGATGACATGATGCTGTATACAGAGAATACCAGAGATTCCAAGAAACTACTAGAACTGATAAATGTATTTGGCAAAGTAGCAGGATTCAAAATTAATATCCAGAAATCAGTTGCATTTTTATATGCCAAGAATGAACTAACAAAGAAATTGAATAAGGTACAAATAAGTGGAAGCACATAACGTGTTCATGGATAGGAAGAATTAACATCATTAAAATATCCATACTACCCAAAGCAATTTATAGGTGGAACACAATTCCTATCAAGATTCCAATGATGTATTTCATAGCACTAGAACTAATATTTCAAAAATTTGTAAGGAACCACAAAAGGCCCCACATACCAACAATCATCCAGAGTAAGAACAACAAGGTTGGAGGAATCACGCTACCTAGTATCAAACTGTACTATAAGGCCGCAGTAATCGAAACAGTATGGTACCGGCATAAAAACAAACACATAGATCAATGGAACAGAATAGAGAGCTCAGAAATAAACCCACACCTTTATAATCAATTAATATTTGACAGGGGAAGCAAGCACATACAAAGGCTAACTAAAGATAGTTTATTCAATAAATGGTGTTGGGGAAATCGGATATGTACAGGAAAATGAAACTAGGCCACCTTCTTACACTCCACAGAAGAATAACTTCAAAATGGATCAAAGACTTAAATGTTAGACCCCAAACCATAAAAATTGTAGGAGAAAACATAGGCAGCAAAATCTTGGACACTGCTTGTAGCAATATTTTATTGGATATATCTCCCTAGGCAAGGGAAATAAAAGGATAAAAAAAGAAAAAAACAAATGGGTCTACATGAAACTAAAAAGTTTTTGCACAGTAAAAGAAATTATCAACAAAATAAAAAGACAACCCACAGAATGGGAGAACATATTTGCCGATAACTCTGTTAAGAGGGTAATATCCAAAATTTATAAAGAACTTACAAAACTCAACACCAAAAAACAAACAAACAACCCAATTAAGAAATGGCAAAGGACCTGAAGAGACACTTCTCGAAACAGGACATACAGATGGCTAACACACATATGAAGAGATGCTCAATGTCACATGTCATCAGAGAAGTGCAAATTAAAACCACAATGAGATATTATCTTACATGTGTCAGAATGGATATCATCAATAAATCAACAAACAAGTGCTGGAGAGGATGTGGAGAAAAGGGAACTCTTTTGCACTGTTGGTGGGAACACAGACTGGTGCAGCCACAGTATGGAGAAACCTCAAAAAATTAGAAATGGATCTGCATTTTGACCCAGTGATCCTGCTTCCGGGAATATATCCTAAGGAAACCAAAACACTAATTTGAAAGAACATAAGTACCCCTATGTTCACTGCAGCACTATTTACAATAGCCAAGTTATGGAAGCAGCCCAAGTGTCCATCAGTAGATGAGTGGATAAAACAACTATGGGACATTTACACAATGGAATACTACTCAGCCATCAAGAAAATTTTACCCTTTGCGACAGCATGGATGCACCTGGAGAACATTATGCTAAGTGAAATAGGCCAGTCAGAGAAAGACAAATATCATTTGATTTCACTCATATGTGGAATCTAATGACCAAACTGAACTAACCTGGAAAATGGGGACAGACTCATAAATAGAGAATAAGATGATAGTTAGTAGGGGTGGGCTGGAGGTGAGATGGTGGAGGGATTGAGAAAAAGGAAAAAGAATTCATGGCCATGGACAACAGTGTGGTGATTGCTGGGGAGAGGAGGTATAAGGGGACTAAATGGTAATGGGAAAAAATACAATAAAGATTAAATTAAAAAAAATTTTTTTAAAAGAAAAATAAAAATGATGAGAGGTTTTTAGAGGATCTGACGTTTTAGCTGGGTCACCAGATGAATGGGGAGAGAAATTCAAACAGGAAACTCATTGTGCAACACGGAGGCATGAAAGAGCATGTCAGATTCTCGTGCTCTTTGTATTTTCTTGCCCTCTTTCCTCCCATCTTTTGGTTAAACTGCCATGCCTAGCAAGTCATTTAACTCCTCAGGCCCTATAACAATGATGCAGTTGGATTTTGTAATTGTGAAAAGGTCTCTAAAGTTCTCTCATTCATTCCTTCTCTACCTTCAAAGCTTTAAGTAGACATTAATAGGCAGTCTCACAACATTTCTTATATGGCTAGCAAAGGAGTTCTTTTATCTTACCCCCTCTATAAAAATACATTTCGAAACTATCTCAGGGAAGTAATGCGGTATCGCAGGCAGAGCATCAAACTAGGGATCACTGATCTCAATTTGAAGCCAAACTTGCCATTTACTCACTGTATGACCTTGAGAAGACGCTTAAGGTCTTTATGCTTGAGCTTTTTCATCAGTAAAATGGAGACTGTGGTATTTATTTTGCATAGTTCTTTGGAAGACGTAGTGATACTTGTTTTTAAACATGCAGCACAGTGCTGGATACTTACTTACTAGGTTCTCCAATAATTCACAAATGAAATAAAAATTACACACATGCACATGAAAGATTTATTTCTACCCACTCCTGGAAGCAATCAATTATTTTGGTTTGTGTGTGTATATTTGACTAAACAGTATAAACAAGGATTAACATTTATAAGATGCTGTATTTTCTTTTATAAGTAATGCAACACTTCCTGCCACTTAGACTGGGTTTCAAAAGGGAAAGAGCATATATGTCTAGGCAGCAAGATGTTGCTGTTAGGACTTCAGATTTAGTATTTTGCATTTAAGAGTGGACTCTACCTGTCAGAGACTGGAAGTTTCAAATGACTATTCGAGTAAAATTTCTTTCCTGAGAGCAGCATTATGCCAGTTTCACCCCAGTTGAAACTGCATTTTAAGTCACTGTTTAAACTGTTATAGGACTACTGTAAAAAGTTCCCAAGTAATTTTTCATTACCTAAATTGTAATTTGAAAGTCAGTTTAATAGCATGTAGCATTCTATATACCTTAGGACTGAAAATATTTTTAACAGCTTACAACAGCATATCTATCTTTTTCTTTACTTTTCTTCTAGCCACTACTACCTATTCCTACTTTGTCCAATATTTCTATAGCACATGTACCTTTGTGTTTGCCTGCATGTATACAAATAAAATTTCAACAAAAAGTAATTTTAAAGCAGAGAGAAACAAAAATATTTCTTATACTGCCAAGTTACCTTTAAGCTTTGAGCACATTATACAACACTGCTGTATTAATGTTTAGAACTAAGCCTTCAATGAATTACTCAAATGTGTTCCATGTTTTAAATCATTATATTTAGATATCTTAATCCTTCTGAGTGTTATTGAATAGCCAACAATAAAAAACCTTTATAAAGTGTTGAAAAGTATAAAACAATAATTATAAATTATCAAACACCCAATTTTTAAAAAGCAGTTTTCTTTACATAATACAAGCAATAGTGATTTGGATATTATTATTCACTTTCAGCCACCATACTGCCCTAGATGTACTTCAGTTCAGACCAGTTTTTAGCTTGTGTTTCTGGACTGACAATTCACATGGACACTAAGAAACAACTCTGATAGTATAACTTAGGTATCAAAAAATACATATGCCATGTTAACATGTAATCTAACACATTATAACGTCTCATACCAGGTGTTACTTGCAAAGTAAAGTCACTTTTGTAGCTGTAAGTCAATGCTGAAATTATTTAAGATTAAGGCATCTTCCCGCTCTGCCTTATGTAGCACTTCTGTAGATCCGGCGATCTGTACAAAGGTTTCTTTTGAAAAAATATATCTTCTGCTATACTTCAATTATTTCATCCCATTGATAATTTTCTTGCAAATAATACTGAAAATATCAGTCCATAATATGTTTTTTTATAAACCTATAAAACCAGAAACAACTGAGTTATTGGTTAAAACTTGATTTTACATTTCTGAATACAAGATTTAGTAAGTGGTTCTGTGGGTTAAGGTATAAAGCTACTAACAAAATAGGAAAGAAATGCTTTAATACTACTAAATAGGAAAGAAATACCTTAATACTACTATACTGTAATAATAGTAAGGATTTTTTAATCAGTAATTAAGGGATATCACTGACTTTCTTCCCCTGAAGCATCAAGAGAACATTTTACAACAGGTGAACTCTCAGGGTTCTCCCTTACCATTAACTGGGACATGATCTCAGGAGACATCTTATCTACCTTTCTAAGACTGCTGTGGGGGTTAGAGAAGACCCTCAACCACAGGTCTAGGAATTTCGGCTGGGGATTTTCCACCACCACTGGCAGCAGCCACTATCCCACCTACGGTAAGAAGAAACAAAGCCAGGACCAAGGGCCCCTTTCTGAGGCCCATATGCTGTACCACAGCCACGGTTGTTCAGTGGTGCTCACCAGGACTGTGGCCACTGCAAATGCTCCTGCTGCTCGTCTTCAGAGCCCAGCCTGAGTGCTTATGTTCTGATTCTGTCTGGGTCTCAGGCTCTGGCATAACTCTGGACCAGGGGCTAGGTCCTTGGTATGGAACTGCATGCCTGCGACAAACGCCATGCAAGAAAGCAGAGGCTTCCCTGAGATTGCAGATGACAACCCTTTTAAAAAACGACCTCATGACAACAGGAACCATGGTAATGAATGCGTGTTGTCTGAAGCTGCCAGACTTGTGAGCATTTATTACAGAGCTATAGATAACCAAAACACTCAAAGTAGGCTTACTGAAAATTGAACACCTTCATGGGATGTCACTAAGCACTGAGCTCAGCTCCTGATTGAGCAGACAGCTGTATCCTTGACTTTAGCACCAGTAGACTTCACCTCCCTGCAGTTAAGGTTAGCCATAACTTAAGGTTAGCCATTACCCTCATTGCTCAGACTGCTGATTCACTGATACTGCCCTCTACAGCTCCTGGCCCTGGACACACAGCAAACAGTGACTCAGTCATGTACTTGCCTATTGTAAATTGCTCTTTTGTTGTTTCTTTTACAAAGTAAATAATATCAATGAACCTCCTAAGTCTTTTTTTCAGTCTTTAATGTTAGTTACCTCTCTTGATCAAATTTCTTCAATAAGGGCAAAAGTCACCTTTTTCCCTTAAACTAATTAATATTAGATACTGTTTACTAAAAAGGTTGGTTGTCCCTATACCAACCCTAAACAATTTTTACTAGTTTTCCCATTAATCTACCAATAAATATTTACTAAAATTGTGCTAGGGTTGGTAAGGACAATAAGATTTAGGCAGCTGTATTCCGATTTCTGTTGAACTACATAATTCTGCTCATATAATTGGAAGGGTAAAAATATGAATTGCAAATTGTTTTAAGATTGTGAAATATGCAAATAAACTGCATTTGTTCAAGGAAATTACCTTTGTATTGTCTTACCTTCTTATTCAATCAGTTAGTTATGAACACGTGGTACTCAATTTTCTATTGCCACTGTAACATGGTTCTTTGTCCCTGTAAGTGCATAATTACATGACATGACCAAAATAAAATTTATGAAGTTACTGGCTAAATAGCAAAATTGATGATTAAAGTAAAAGTAACTCTTATGCACACGCTAAATAGGCATATGGTGCCAACCATTTGTCTTCTTGTGGAACCCAGATGTAAGAAAAGCAGTGCTAAGAGCTAGATGTCTGGTTTTATTATTATTTTTGTGAAAATGTCAACTGGCTTTAAAGACGTTCACCAGAGTCCTGGCTGGTGTAGCTAAGTTGGCTGGAGCATTGCCCCATAAATCAAAAGGTTGCGGGTTTGATTCCTATTCAGGATAACTGCCTAGGTTGTGGGTACCGTGCCCAGTTGGGGCATATACAAGAGGCAACGAATCAATGTTTCTCTTTCACATCAACATGTGTCTGTGTGTGTCTCTCTCTCCCTCTCCCCCCTGCTTCCGTCCCTTCCTCCTTTTTCACTCTAAAATCAATAAACATGTCCTTGGGTGAGAATTAAAAAAAATGAATCTTTCTCTTCATCTTACATAAGGAGTCTAATGATTTCACTGATATTAATTTTAGAGAATAATTTAAATGCTGTAAAAATTCAAAAAGACAAAAAAAAATCAGAAAATGTGACAGCAAGTTTTTAAGTTTGAAGTTTTACTGGAGTTAGTTAGCACAAATTGACCTGAATACCCAAATTATTTTTCTACAGTAAAAGAAGATAATGACAATGTTATTACTATTCTTATGAAAAACTACACCACAGATATATTTTAGGTTGTAACACTAGTAAATGGCCAGACTATATCATAGACTTGGCCTGATCCAAAAGCCCACTTTTTAAAAAAATATTAATTTATTGATTGATTGATTTTTAGAGAAAGGAAGAGAGGGAGGGAGGAGGAGAAAAGGAAGGAGTGGAGGGGGGGTGGGGAGATGGAGATTGAAGGGGAGGGAGAGAGAGGTACTGATTTGTTGTTCCACTGATTTATGCATTCATTGGTTGCTTCTGGTATGTGCCCTGACCAGGATCGAACCCACAACCGTGGCAAAATTGGGATGATGCTCTAACCAACTGAGCTACCCAGCCAGGGCTGAAAAGCCTACTTCTATCCTATCAACTGTTCTATAATGTATCCATAATTCATCAAATAATTGCATCATCAAGAAAAGGTTAAAGTAGCCCTGACTGCTGTGGCTTAGTGGATTGAGCGCTGGCCTGCAAACTGAAAGGTCACTGGTTTGATTCCTGGTCAGGGCACATGCTTGGACTGTGGGCCAGATCCCCAGTTGGAGGTGTGTGTGAGAGGCAACCAATTGATGTTTCTTTCGTTCTCTCTCCCCTTCTCTCTAAAAAAAATTAAAAAATTAAAAAATAAATAAATAAAATCTTTTTTAAAAAAAGGTTCAAATAAATTGAAGTGCACTCTTTTTATAACAAAGCAGTGAGAGTATGCTTTTCGAAAAATTACTTTCAAATAAGCAAAACCCAGGACCCTAAAAAAATAACCTTGTTTAAGTAGTTGCAGGTGTATAACCCCATGATTAGACATTTATGTAACTTACAACATAATCACCTTGATCAATCGAGTACCCATCTGACATCATACATAGTTATTAGAATATTATTGACTATATTCCCTATATTGTACTTTATATTCCTGTGACTATTCTTTAACTACCAATCTTTACATCATAGTCCCTTCACCTTTATCACCAAGTCCCTCAACCCCTTTCCTATCTGGCAACAATCAAAATGTTCTGTTATCCATGAGTCTGTTTCTTTTCTGCTTGTTCATTTGTTTTTTAGATTCCACGTGTAAGTAAAGTCATATGGCACTGGTCTTTCTCTGACTTATTTCACTCAGCAATATTCCCTCTAGGTCCATCCATGTTGTTGCAGATGGCAATATTTCATTATTTTTTTATGGCTGAGTCATATTCCATTGTATATATGTTCCACTCATTTATTGACGGACCCTTAGGTATATCCGTAACTCATCAATAATAAATAATGCTGCAATGAACATATGGATGTATGTGTCTTTTTGATTTAGTGTTTTGGGTTTCTTTGGATAAATACCCAGAAGTGAAGATGTTGGGTCTGTCTTTGACTCTTGAAGTCTATTTTGTCTGGTACAAGTATTACTACCCCAACTTTCTGTGTGTATCTTTCAATCTGAAGTGAGTCTCTTGTAGACAGTATATGTAAGGGTCTTGTTTCATTATTCATTCAGTCACCATATGTCTTTTGATTGGAGTATTTAATCCACTTGCACTTAATTATTGAAAGATATATATTTATTGTCCTTTTATATTTCATGTCTTTGACCTTTTTTTCTTCTTCTTAAATAATACCCATTATCGTTTCTTGTAATACTGGTTTAGCAGTGATGAACTCCTTCTGGTCTGGGAATCTCTTTATGAGTCCTTTGATTCTAAATGATAGGTTTGTTGGGTCAAGTAATCTTGGTTGTAGGTCCTTGCTTTTATTTACTTTGAATATTTCATGCCAATCGCTTCTGGCCTGCAAAGTTTCTGTTGAGAAGTCAGTTGACAGTCTTATGGGAGCTCCCTTGTAAATAACTAACTGCTTTTCTCTTGCTGCTTTTAAGATTCTCTGACTTTAACCTCTGGCATTTTAATTATGATGTGTCTTGGTGTGGGTCTCTTTGGGTTCATTTTGTTTGGGACACTCTGCACTTCCTGGACTTGTATGTCTATTTTCCTTACCAGGTTAGGGAAGTAGTCCATCATTATTTTTTCAAATAGGTTTTCAATTCCTTGCTCTCTCTTTTCCTTCCTCTCTCTTTTCCTTCCTGTACCACATGATGTGAACACTGGTATGTTTGAAGTTGAACCACAGGCTCCTTAAACTATCCTCAGTTTTTGGATTTTCTTCTTGCTGTTCTGATTGTTTTCTGCTTCCTTATCTTCAAAATTGCTAATCTGATCCTCTGCTTCATCTCGTTTACTATCAATTCCCTTAAACTATTCTGCATTTAAATCATTGTATCCTTCATTTCTGACTGGTTCTTTTTTATGTTTTCTATCTGAATTTTTTTGTGTTTCCTATCTGTTTGTTGAACTTCTCACTAAGTTCATCTATCCTTCCCCTAAATTCATTGAGCACCCTCCTTATAATTCTTCATTTATCCTTCACTTATGACTGGTTCCAAATCAATAAAGTTATTGGTGAAAATGAAAAATGTGTGCCTTATTTTGCAGAAAAAACTAAATGAACTTTTTGGCCAACCTGTTAGTTAAGCCTTGACTGTTGCTGGCAAGCCACTGGGAAGGACTGACGTCCAGGTTGATCAGCTGTGAGGGCTGGGTTCAACTGTGTTAGAGGAGCTGCTATGCAGGGGTCAACCCCATGGAGTAGGACTCACTTCAGTGGTACTTTGTTGCCTGCCAAGTTTAGCCTTGGAGTGTGTCTCATGTGAAGGAGACTGAGTTGTAATCTCGGATGGTCTGAAGCTGCCCGATGGATGTGCTGGCTCTTGGGCCTCCCAAGAGATGAAAGGTCACCCACCACATGTGTCCTGTCTGGGATCACCCAGCATGAGCTTCAGAGTGATCTGCAGTTTGTTGCTACTTGTGCTTACTTGGAGTTGCCCAGGACGGGCCAAGCTGAAAACCAAGGCTGGCTGCCACTGGTGCCAGGTCTGGAGTCACTTAGCAAGAGATGCTGCTTATTTAAGAGATTTTTCAGAAGTCCAAAGCATAAGCCAGGATAGGCTATTTGTATGGAAAGGGCTTGGATGGGCTTGCAAATGGTGGGTGGGAAGGGGCATCTCAGGGAATTAGCAGGGTAGGGTCAACAGAGCTGGCCAGGTTGTCGGAAACTCAGATATGGTACCTGCCTGGGGCTCTGTATAGGGGAGGGCTCTGAAAAGGAACAATGGCCTCTGCTAGCACTTTTGTCTTGTAGAAAGCTGCCACTCCAGCCCTGACCCTGAAGCCAAATAATTCATTCCCCTCCCCCCCCCCCACCCCCTTGTATGTCCCTGGAACCTTTTGAGCTGCTGTCCCAGTCCTGGAGCTCAGAAGGAGTGAGTCGGAGTAAGTCCATGTGGACCCTTTAAAAGGAATGCCTGGGACTCCATAGGCTCTCAGTCTCAGTCGCAATTCAGCCAGAAGTTATGGGGACTTCTCTTCCTGGCACTGGAGCCCTGGGCTGGGAGTTCAGCCCTGGGCTGGGAGTGAGGCCTGGGCCTCTGCTCCTTAGTGGAGACCTCTGCAGCTGAGATATCCCTCCCAAATTTTAACCATCATCCATGGGTGTGGAGCCAGCCTGTTCCATGTCTCCGCCCCTCCCACCAGTCCTGATGCGGCAGCTTCTTCATATCCTTAGTTGCAGGACTTCTGTTCAGCTAGATTTCAGGTCTTCTGGATGACAGCTTTTCTGTGTTTTAGTTGTGATTCTGATGTGGCTGTGGGAGGTTCTGAGTGCTGCACGTTTGCCTGCACCACAATCCCAACCAGAACTCACCTTGTTTAAGTTTTATTCAGAATATTAGGCCAAAGGAACTTTCTATGTATGAGGTAAAGACATATACAGCTGGGTAACAACAACAACAACAACAGCAGCAGCAACAAAATTGAACAATGAACCAAACAAGACATAGCAGTAGCCACTATACTTCCTCACTCAACCCCCTTCTCTGTAAAGGCTATCAATAAACACTAACACCCCATATATATGACATTTTATTTAAAAGTTGCACATATTTTGGTATTTTAATATTTTTAATCCTCACCTGAGGATGTTTTTTTTCCTTTGCTCTTTAAAGAGAGAAAAAGGGAGAGAGAGAAACATCAGTGCAAAAGAGAGGCATTGATTGTCTGCCTCCCCTACGCACCAGGACTAGGGATTGCATGTGCCTGGACCAAAAATTGCACAATCCCACACCTGCACTGGGGCCAGAACTTCCAACCCAGGTATGTACCCTGACCGGGAACTGAACTCACACCCTTTAGTTATAGGACAGCACTCCACCCAACAGAGCCACACCAACAAGAGCATACTTTAGTGTTTTAAAATACCACATTATTTTGATTTTTGTACATTTATTGAGTCTAGTGAGTTTCATTATAATCACATGAAGCAATATTTTCAGATGGCAAGTATTACCTGATCTGACAGTGCCTTCTTCAGAGCCATTCTCTGTCCATTGAGATTCACTGTCTAGCAATCGGTTTTTCGATTCACTAAGTGGTTTGATAGGAAAGGGTTGATTTAGGCCAATACTGAAAAGAAGAGCAAATAATTTAGTAAACAGTTTAATGCCAAATTAAGAATATTTAATAATAAGCTGCAAAGTAATATGCCTTCTCGTAAACGTGTGTCTCGCAGCTTAAAAGATCTCACCACTCTGAAAAACTCAATCTTAAAAGAAAAATATGCCGCAATTCCCCATTAAATGGCTCTTCAGATCCAAGAATATGTACTCCAACACTGCCAATGAAAATAATTAGGTAAAAGAAAAAAGCTTCAGAGGCCAGCCTGAAACATTTTTAACATATGTTAATCAAGAGCCGTAAGGTAGCTCAAGGACAGGTGAGGGTCTATGTCTGTGGCCAGGACAAAAAAAAATTACCTGTCATTTCCCAAGTTTTCTGCTTTCTACCTCTGCAGTTTAGATCTAAGGGGAAAAATGATTAAGTAACTTAACGTAGACTTATTTTTCTAGCTAACAGGTCCAGGGAGGGAGGGAATGGAGGAATGAAAAAAGGAGGAAAAGGAAGCTAATCTGTATTGTGTACCTACCATGAGCCAGACACTGTGTTAGGTGCTGTATACACATTATCTCGACTGTCACAAAAAACCTTGCAGGTAGGTACACATGAAAACTAAGGCTCTTGTAGTTTAAATGACATGTTTAGACTCACAATAAATGCGGGACCTCTAAGGTCTGAAAACCTTAGGTTCTAAGGCCTACATATTCATGATGTTAATGTGCGAGTTTGTACTTAATAATCCCTCCTCCCTCACAATTTCTGTCATAAATAAGTTCCAACTTTATCACTTTGAAAGAAGTACCTCTATCTTTAAAATATCACTTAAAATGAACACTGAATATCTTAATCAGTCTGCTTGCCATGCAAATACAGAGAAAATATCCTCTAAGATGAATAAGAGAAAATTTTATATTTGTATTTTTGAATCCTTAATATTATTTTCACACTAGTTAAAATCTGTTTATCAAAATAAAATGGTGAATAGAACAATGACTAATTCCTTTGAAAAGCTATAGCATATAAGCCAATTAAATCAAATCTCGAAGGGAGAAATGTCTTAGTTTCTAGGAAGACGCAGCCTATTCAGAGCAGCAACGCTTCCTTGTTTGCCCACACATTTCCAGTTTTATGTGATTGTTCTGGTTCACCTAGTAAGAGAAAGCATTCTCTTTCTTTCTCAGAAAGTATGGTTATCCAAGCATATTAACTATATATGCTTAAGCATATACATTATATAACAATATAATTTATAAGTAGACATATTATTACACATTAACCCTTGGTTGAAAAAATTTAAATGCTATTTCTCTTTTGCTAAATTACTACTGTATGCATCTATAACATATGTATCACACACATACATAGTTTACTTTATAATGAATACTGAAAAACTTAATGACAAGATGCACACCTTCTGGCATATTCATTTTGATTTGTAACAGAAGCCTGTTCTGGATCCATTCCCACAAGGCGAGTTGGAAAACTGCAACCATCACCCAAGCTGCATAACAAAAAAATCAGTAATAATTTAAATTATATTAAGCTAAATCAAAGTCATCAAATTTAACTCTCAATTTTCAGAGACATGGTATAAAGAAATTATTGTAACTTGTCATTTCAGAGAAAATTTCCTAAGATTTCTAATTAAGAGTATAATTATCTTCCATGAGACAAGAAAATGTTTTTCTTTTCTTCTTTTTCATGGACATTAACTAGATTCATTGTGGTGATCATTTCACAATATATACAGATATTGAATCATTATGTTGGACTGTATGCCTGAAACGAATGTAATGTTATACATCAATTATATCACAATAAAAACAAAATAAAATAAACATACTACAGGAAAATATTTAAATAATCAAAAAAGCATACTGTCCTGAAAGTATCTTTGGAGAAATTAAATATATAATGCCCAAGAGAACAGGACTGAACAATTTGTGTTTTTTAAATATAAATTTGGGAATGCTCTTTGTATAGTACAGATATTAACCCTCTATCTGTCATTTACATTACAAATAATTTTCCCCAACCCATTTTGTCTACTTTGTATTGTTTTGGCATCTTTTTCTCACATACAAAAAGTTACTTTTTTATGTAGTAAGATATGTACAATTTTATATTTATAGCTTTGATAAAATAGTTTCCTCAGCTCCCAAGTTATACATACACATAAGTCTTATAGTTTCCTCTAGAATTTTTAGTTTTTTCTGTATTAGATTTAGTTTGCTTTATATTTAAATGTTGTTAAGATATAACTTTATTTTCTGCTATATGGATAGTTGGCATGGTTTCTTTTTTATGTGTTTATTTTTTAAAAATTTAATCTTTATTGTATTTTTTTCCCCATTACCATTTAGTCCCCTTATACCCCCTCCCTCAGCGATCACACTTTTGTCCATGGCCATGAGTCCTTTCTCCTTTTTGCTTGATCCCTCCACCCCCTAACCTCCACCACCCCCACATCTAGCCGTCATCCTGCTTTCCATCTATGAGTCTGTCCCCATTTTCCTTGTTAGCTCAGATTGGTCATTAGATTCCACACGAGTGAAATCAAATGGTATTTGTCTTTCTCGGACTAGCTTATTTCCCTTAGCATAATGTTCTCCAGGTGCACCCATGCTGTCGCAAAGGGTAAAATTTTCTTCTTTTTTATGGTCGAGTAGTATTCCATTGTGTAAATGTGCCATAATTGTTTTATCCACTCATCTACTGATGGACATTTGAGCTGTTTCCACATCTTGGCGATTGTAAATAATGTTGCAATGAACACAGGGGTGCTTATGTTCTTTCGAATTAGTGTTTTAGTTTCCTTAGGATATATTCCCATAAGTGGGATCATTGGGTCAAAATGCAGATCCATTTTTAAGTTTTTGATGTATCTCCATAATGCTTCCCACAATGGTTGCAACAGTCTGCATTCCTACTAACAGTGCAAAAGGGTTCCCCTTTCTCCACATCCTCACCAACACTTGTTGTTTGTTGATTTATCGATAATTGCGATTCTGACAGGTGTGAGATGATATCTCATTGTGGTTTTGATTTGCACTTCTCTGATGAGTGACACTGAGCATCTTTTTATATGTCTATTAGCCATCTGTACATCCTCTTTCGAGAAGTGTCTCTTCAGGTCCTTTGCCATTTCTTAATCGGGCTGTTTGTTTTTTTGGTGTGGAGTTTTGTGAGTACATTATAAATTTTGGATATTAACCCCTTATCAGATGTACCGGCAAATATGTTCTCCCATTCAGTGGGTTGTCTTTTTATTTTGTTGATGATTTCCTTTGCTGTGCAAAAACTTTTCAGTTTGATGCAGTCCATTTTTTTTCCCCCTCTTTTATTTCCCTTGCCTGGGGAGATATATCCAATAAAATATTGCTACAAGCAATGTCCGAGATTTTGCTATGTTTTCTTCTTTTTTATGGTTTCAGGTCTAACATTTAAGTCTTTGATCCATTTTTAACTTATTCTTGTATATGGTTTAAGGTGGTCTAGTTTCATTTTTCTGTACATATCTGTCCAATTTCCCCAACACCATTTACTGAATAAACTATCTTTAGTTAGCCATAGTATGTGCTTGCTTTCTCTGTCGAATATTAATTGACTATGAAGGAGTGGGTTTATTTCTGAGCCCTCTATTCAGTTCCAGTTATCTGTTTGTTTTTATGCCAGTACCATGCTGTTTTGATTACTATGGTTTTATAGTACAGTTTGATACTAGGTAGCATGATTCCTCCAACTTTGTTCTTCTTACTCAGGATTGCTGTTGCTATGTGGGGCCTTTTGTGATTCCATATACATTTTTGAAATATATCTTCTAGTTCTGTCAAATAAATCATTGGAATCTTGATAAGAACTGTGTTGAATCTACAGATTGCTTTGTGTAGTATCGAAATTTTAATGATGTTAATTCTTCCTAATCATGAACACTTTATGTGCTTCCATTTATTTGTATCTTATTTAATTTCCTTCTTCAGTGTCATAATTTTCCAAGTACAGGTCTTTTACATCCTTGGTTAGATTTATTTCTACGCATTTTATTCTTTTTGTAGCAACTGTGAATGGGACTGTTTTCTTAATTTCCCTCTCAGTTTGTTACCAAAAATGTTTTTTTTAATCGCCCTGGCCAGGTGACTCAGTTGTTTGGAGTGTCATCCTGTACACCAAAAGGCTGTGGGTCCAATCCTCCATCTGGGCACATGTGTAGGTTGAGGGTTCAAGTCCAGTTTGGGGCCCATCCAGGAAGCAACCAATCAATGCTTCCCTCTCACATCAATGTTTCTCTGTCTTCCTCTCGCTCTCTAAAAATCAATAAACGTTTCCTCGGGTGAGGAAAAAAACACTAAAAAAACCCCACCTTTTTCTTTCATCATACCCATATATTTAAAAACAGCATCTTTTATAATATTGTATGCCAACTATATTTTAATACAAAAAATTATCTTCCATGACTATTAAGATTACGATGCCTGTGAATATTAGGATATCTCAAACACAAGTATTCAAATATTTGGTTAGCTGACCTGTCTTCACAATTATTTAAGACATCATAAAGGATCATGTTGGAGTTCATGATGTCGGTTCCATACATATTCATTTAACAACATTCATTAAACAAATATTTACTGAATGCCTATGATATTCCAGGCACTATTTTAAGTGCTAAGGATCTAGCAGTTAACAAAAGAACAGGAAATCTCTGCCCTCAAAATGTTTACAATCCAGAAAGTATAGCTATGTTTTCTTTCACATTCTAAAAACATCAAAGTTGTATACAACAAGGACTTTCACTTCCAGCCAAGATGGATTAACCAGGAAATCTGACCTCTTGTCTTAAACAATTAGAAAATTGAAAGATATATTCAATACTGTTTTCAAAACAGTTAGCACAGAACTGTGAAAGAAGAGAAGTGGCCAAGTGAGTTCCAGCCTCTGCCAGGCAAACAGGGGACACACAGAGCAAGGCAGTCTCACTGAACTGCCTTGAGGTGACAGAGGAATTTTGAGAAGTTAAGGTAGCTTGAATCTATGAGACAGAGCTGAAGAAGAGGGAGATACACAGAAGCTGAAGCACAAAACTGTCTGCCGCAACAAAATTCAACATTCTTTATAAGAAGACAAAATTCAAACTCTCCAAATTCAAAACATCCACCATCCAATAAAAAATTACTAGCATGAAAAGTAGCATGGAAATGTGATACACAATTAAGAAGAAAAAACGGTCAATAGAAAAGAATTAGAAACAAAGACTTTAAAACAGTGATTATAAATGCCTCTGAATTAATAAGAAAAAGTAGATATAATGAAGAGAGAAATGTAAGAGATAAAAAAGAACCAAACTGAACTTCTACAGCTGAAGGATATCTGAAATGAAATATTAACTGGATTAGCGTAACAGTCAAGTAGGCATTACAGAAGAAAAGATCAAAAGCTTATAAACATAGCAATAAAAACTATCCAAACTGACGAAAAAAAGAGGTGAGGGAAAGAGAGGGTAGGACACAATAGCAATGGCCTTTGAGACACAATCAAGCAACTTAACATATGTACATTTATCAGGATCAGTATCTGAAAAGCCAGGAGGGAGCGCACTGGAAAAGTAGAAGCAGGCAGTAAAAACAACTTAAGACATATGATGAAAATTATTCAAATCTGATGAAAACTGTAGTCAGATTTAAGATTACTAATGAAGCCCAGAAGGATAAACACAAAGAAATCCATACCAAGGAACATTATCATCAAACTGAGTAAAACCAGACGAAAAAGAAAATCTTCAAACTAGCCAGAAGGAAATTTACAAACAGAGCAGTAAAGATAAGAGTGAGGTTCAATTTTTGTCACATGCAAGAAGATAATGGAACCTCATCTTTAAAGGAAAGAAAAAAGACCCTTAATGTTGAAATCTCTGTTTAGAGTATAAAACCTTCAAAAATAAAAATGTGTGTTCCAACCAGAGTCCAGAGTGGAAAAACCTTTCAATGCAGAAGACAAAAGATATTGTGCACAGAACAGATTGGCTCTTAAAGATACAACAATAGGTTCTATCCAATGACACACAGGAAAAAAGACAACAACAACAAAATAATGGACACTGCTGTGTCAATAAGCTGTGGTTAGAACTTCTATGAGTGGATACATGTTACTGGTGTCCCTGCAGTAATGAGGAGAGGGGCATGAGAGAAGAAACAGTTGAAGAAATAATGGCTGAAATATTTTCCAAATCTTATGAAAGTTATAAAATCACAGATCCAGGAAGCTCAACTCTTCCTGAGCATAAGAACACAAAGAAAACTCTAACAAGGCACATCAAAATCAAATTCCATGGAACTACTTACAAACAGAAAATCTTAAAAGCAGACAGGAAAAAAAAAACAGATACAGTAAAAAAAACACACAAAACAAAACACAGTTCCACAAACATCTCATCAGGAAAAAAATGCAAGCCAGATGACAGTGAAGAAATATGTGGAATTCTACATCAAGGAAAAATGTTTTTCACAAATGGGGGCAAAATAACTCACTTTCACAGAAAAATAGACAAATGAAGTTAACTAAGAAACCCACAACACTCACAAATATGTCACTTGAATTTCAAATATTTTTTCCTCTTCTACAATGACTTTTATATATAGGTAGCCTAGGAGAGCTACAAATGTGTATGTAAAGGAAATTATATAACATCATAAGCATATCTTCTCATTTAGATTTGAGTAAAAATTACATTTTGTGTTGGGTCTTCTTGAAGACAAAACAATATATAATCTGTGATGGAATTTTTAAAGACATGGCTAATAAGTAATAAATTCTTTTTAAAAATATATTTTATTTATTATGCTATTATAGTTGTCCCCTTTAAAAAGGGAGAGTTTATCTCCCTTTATCCTCCTCCACCCAGCACCACTCGTTCCCCCAGGACCCCTCCCAACACCCTTAGTTCATGTCCATGGGTCATACATATAAGTTCTTTGACTTCTCCATTTTCTATACTACTCTTAACATCTCCCTGTCTATTTTGTGCCTACCAATTATGCTTCTTATTCTGTGTACCTTTTCACCCATTCTTACCCTCCCCCTGCTGATAACCCTCCAGGTGATCTCCATTTCTGTGATTCTGTTTGTGTTCTAGTCTTAGTTTGTTTTTGTCTTTTAGAATCACTTGTTGATAGTTGAGAATTTGTTGTCATTTTACTGTTCATAGTTTTGATCATCTTCTTTTTCTTAGATAAGTCCCTTTAACATTTCATATAATAAGGGCTTGGTTAAGATGAACTCCTTTAGCTTTCCCTTATCTGGGAAGCACTTTATCCACACTTCCATTCTAAATGATACCTTTACTGGATAGAGTAATCTGGGATGTTGGTCCTTGCTTTTCATGACTTTGAATACTTCTTGCCAGCAAGGTTCCTTTTGAGAAATCAGCTGATAGTCTCATGGGAACTCCTTTGCAGGTAACTCTTTCCTTTTCTCTTGCTGCTTTTACAGTTCTCTCCTTATCTTTAATCTTGGGTAATATAATTATGATGTGCTTTGGTGTGTTCCTCTTTGGATCCAACTTATTTGCAACTCCCTGTGCTTCCTGGACTTGCATGTCTATTTCCTTTGCCAGACTGGGGAAATTTTCCTTCATTATTTTTTCAGATAAGCTTTCAATTTCTTGCTGTTCCTATTCTCCTTCCGGCACCCCTATGATTCAGTTGCTGGAGTGTTTAAAGTGGTCCCAGAAGTCCCTCAGCATCTCATTTTCTTGAATTCTTGTTTCCTCATTCTGTTCCAGTTGAATGTTTATTTCTTCCTTCTGTTTCAAATTGTTGATTGGAGTTCTGGTTTCCTTCCCTTCACCATTGGTTCCCTGTATATTTTTCTTTATTTCACTTTGTATAGCCTTCAGTTCATCCTTCATTTTGTGGCCATAATCATTTCTGTGAGTATCCTGATTTGAACCCTGTAACTGATAGGTTGGCTATCTCCTTGTTGTTTAGTTCTTTATGAGGAGTTTTGATCTGTTGTTTCATTTGGGCCATATGCCTTTGTCCTGGCGCACCTGTTACATTGAAAGGAGCAGAGCCTTAGGTATTTGCCAGGGCAGGGCAACCCACTTCGCTTTGTTGTGGCACTGTATGTGGGGGAGGGTCAGAGAAGGAACAATGCCACTTGCTCTGCTCTTGCCCCACTTTCAGTCACTTCCCCACCTACCCACAAGTGAATTGTGCCCTTTCAGGTGCTGCACTAGTATTGAATCCCAGATGCGTGGGCTTGTGTATGTTCTAGGACCCTGTGGGTCCCTCCAACGAACTCTCCTGTGAGACTGGTAGTCTCTCCTGCCACCGCAACCCCCACAGGTGTTTACAGACAAAGGTTTTGAGGCTTTCTTTTCCCACGCTGGAACCCTGGGTTGCAGCTGGTCTCCCTCCGCAGTTGTTCCTCTCAGATTATCCGCAGGCGAACGTGGGACTGTCCGGTCCAACAGCCAACACCTTGACACGTCGTCTCCTCCCCGGTTGCCAGTCTCCAACCCTTCTACCAGTTTGGATGAACGTTTCTTCTTTATGCCTCCATTTTAGCTGGAAGCTCAGCAAGTATTAAATCCTTATAATTCTCTACTTCAAACAAGTTATTTTCATTTTGAAGGAAAAAGGGTGATACTTATTTTTTATGAATCATATTTTTTCAACTTTCCATTCAAATACATGCCCAAACTCTCTTTTACCCTAACAAATAAACAAACAAAAAAAAGAATAAAATATTTAATATAATCAGGTTTTTTCTTGGTTTTCATTCTTAAAGCTATGAATGTCATTATATATTACATCCTCTGAATCTGATGACATTTTACTATAATATCCATAATTTCTGACACCTGTAATTTATAAATTACCTTGAAAATATTGGAAGTAGCCAGTATTTCTTTTCATCGCCAAAGACTTGTTTCCAATTTTTACTGTATCCAAGAGAGAAACCATTTCCATCAGGTCCATATGAAAATGTGGGTGCACGGAATGATTCTGTTATGTGTGTACATAAAAAAAATGAATTATTCTACTTAAAATTATTTGAGAAATGAAAGTACCAATTTTCTTTTTTTATATCTTTAATATCAAAAGTTGTAAATATAAATAATAAAAAAGTTAAAAATAAATAATATATGTGCAACAATTAAAGGATGAATTTCTGAAACTTACTGCAGAAAAAAATTACCTCTGAATATTTCATCACCTTTATAAAATGAAAATGTCAAAATAATTATCTAATATTACTGAAAATCTACTAAAGTATATCTAATATATCTTCTTTTTCTTTCTTTTTTTAAAAAATATTCTTACTCTGCAACTTCACTCATTATCTATACACTTCCTATTCTGTGCCTGATGGCACATTACCAGGTGTTTGAAATCCAAAGATAAATTACATGAAATTCTTACCAAAGGACCAAAATCTAACAAAGTTACAATATGATAGAGATATGTGTGTTTTGGGGGTGGTGGTTAGGTAAGGTGAAACATGGAGGAGGTAATACTTGAGAATGATCTTGAACAAGGAATAACAGGTGAGAATACAGATGGTGATTAAAGGCCACCTTGGGGAAAAAAGAAAGATTTTACTTACTTATTTTTAAAGAGAGTGGAAGGGAGAGAGAAAGAAAGGGAGAGAAACATCAGTGTGTAGTTGCCGCTTGTGTGGCCCCTACTGGGAACCTGGCCAAAAACCCAGGCATGAGCCCTGACTGGGAATCAAACCAGCGACCCTTTGGTTTGCTGGCCTGCACTCAATCCAATGAGCTGCACCAGCCAGGGATAAAGACCCTTCTTTTAAACTTGGTTGTAAAGTGATATAGAGTGAGGGTGAGAGGAAGATTTAAGTTACACACACACACGCACAGAGGTTTTTTTTGGTTGTTTTTTGTTTCGTGTTTTTACTTTAAAAATAGACTACATTTCGGCATGTTTTATAAGCTAAGGATACGATAGCATGGAGAGGCTGATTGGGGAAGGTTGGTAATACAGAAAAGTAATGTAAAAATTGATACAAGAAAATTCTAAAAGAAATGGGACAGGTTCTAGAAGAGTTCTAAAGATTAGCGTTAGATTCTAGAAAAGACATCTTATCTTCAGAAGTGAGAGGAAGGGTAACAGTGATGGGTTTGAAAGTAGACATGTTTGTGTGAGGTTATAAAATTAAGAACATAAAAATTTACTTGTGACAACTTCTAATTCTTCTATGTAGGACTCACAAAAGGAGTAAGAAAATTAGAGAGAATGGTGAAAGTTGGGGATAACTGCTGTAGGTAATGGGTGACCAACCTGATCAGAAACATGACATTACTGCCACATAGAGTTGAGGGCCTAAGTGAGGGCTGAGACCTTAAATCTGTAGTCGTAACAATCTCTATGGGAATGGGACCGCCTTTACCAGCTTTCTATGGCTCAGATGCACATGTAGGTAAAACAGACAGCTACAGTAACCCAAGTCATGGATTAGCAAGTCCATTATGGGAGAAAGCTTAGGGGTCAGGTGTAACCTGAGGGTGCTATCAAGAATTGTTAAAGGCATTTTATTCAATACTATAGGATGTAGAATGGAAAAGGGTGGAAAATGAAACCAGAAGGGAAAGAAACACTTGGAAGAAAAGTGTTGGAAAATAGAGAACTCAATAATCTAAAAAAAGGAGTTACAGTATAGAAAAGAAGGAGCTGAAAGGACAAAGGCTATGATCACAGAATGGAAATTGAAGTTGAAAATGTCAGGGACTCTTCAGTTTCGAGCAATGGAAAGATTTAGTGTTTAGTTATAGAACCAAAGGGACTAGACTGTCAGGGATGATAGTAGTTTGATGACAGAAACTCTTTTAAAATTTTTTTTTAAATTAATTAATTTATTTTTAGAGAGACAGGGAGGGAGAAAAAGAGGGAGAGAAACATCAGTGTGCGGTTGCCTCTTGCAGACCCCCAACTGGGACCTGGCCCACAACCCAGGCATGTGCCCTGACTGGGAATCGAGCTGGCCACCCTTTGGTTCACAGGTCAGTGCTCAATCCACTGAGCCGCACCAGCCAGGGCTGATGACAGAAGCTCTTAATGTGGGGAAATGATCTCAAGGTATGTAGATGAGTGTTATGAAGAAGGGTAGAGGTGATACCCCAAAGGATAGAATAAGATACCTTCAAAGACCAGAAAGACAATAATTTGTAAACAGCAGTGCAGAACCAGCCAAAGCCCAGGGGTGTGGAGGGGGAGGCTGTGGCTAGGGTAACGTTTTACCTTTTAAATGCTTTTTTTTTTTTTTAAGAGAGACAGGAAGAAAGGGAGAAAGGGTGAGAAATATCGATGTGAGAGAGAAACATCGGTTGGTCCCCTTCTGCACGCTCCCCAGAGGATCCAACCTGCAACCCAGGCATGTGCACCGACTAGAAATCAAACTGGCAACCTTTCGGTTTGAGGGATTATGCCCAACCGAGCCCCACTGGCCAGGGCATGTATTTTCAAAGTGTGGGTTAAAATACCTTAATACGCTGCAAAATTAATTCAGTAGTTTGTGACCATGGAATTATTTAAGGAACTAGAACAAAATATTAACGTATACTGCACACAGTAGAGCTGAATACTACTATATGAAAATTTTGCTTATTTATATAACTTTATAAATATTTGTGCATGCATTAGATTATAAAAAATGGTGCATTACTTACTGTAGTCACTGGCAAAAAAAGTTTGGAAAACACTGTTTAAAGAGAACAGTAAGTTTCTCAGGAAGTACTGGTCTCTCAAAAATGCACATGGGTTGGGTGGAAACTATGGCAAATTAGTGTTCATGCCCCATTTAAAGGAGTCAGCTGCTACTTAGCTCTAGCTGAATGATGCTGGGTGGAAAAAAGGGCCCACAAAACCAGATTAATGAGTTTTGAAAAGAAGAAATCTGCTTTTCTATGTAAAATCTCTAAGTTTTTAGTTGTGGTAGATCTTAATGGCTAGACTCTACATGTAGGTTGTACTTTTCCATCTCTGAGTAGAGATAAGAAAATGGGAGGAGATTCTATGAAGCGGTTAACAAATTAATTAATGGATATAATAGAGTTTATTTACATGGAAAAGGGATGAAGGCACGATGGAACTGGAGGGCTCAACAGTGAAGAAGGGGCTGAGGTAGGAATAGCACGGAAATCCTTTACTCTGGAGACCCATCATTCCTTATGAGACTCAGCTGGGTAAGTTTAAAATGATCCAACAATGCAAGTACTTAAAAGTCTCTGTAAAATGTCTTAATCTTTCTATATTAAAATCTGTCTCCTTCTAACTTACCTGGCAGATACATGGCTTTAGATGGCAGGGCAGACTTTAACTTCCTTATAAAACATGGTACATTAGCTGATACCTAAATATTTCAATGACAGCACAGCGATGCTGCTTACTTGCCAACAACTCAGTTCGAGCAACGCCACATCCCCTTGTTTTTGAAATGTTTGTCCAATTAATACTTTATTGAATTCTTCCCCTACATTTTCACTTTTAAAAATGAGCAAAATAAGACAACAAAGTGCACTGCCACTGCTGCTGCCGTAAACATCACAGGGGCGGGATGCACTGCAATGAAGCGTAAGTAAGATCAGTGCTTTAATGGCTGATTTGCTGATAAGTTCCACAAAGGGGACACACATCTAGGGTTCTGTGCACCGACCTCTTCAAGCACTACCAGCAGTTGTTCAAAAAGCAATAAAGGGGAGGGAGATTCCCCCTGAAGGATCATGGTAGAGAAAAGCGTGAAAGCGCTTCTAGACCTTGACGGTCACCTTAAAAAATGCACTACTTAAATCGGGAAATTGGGTACTCTAGATTTTGCCGATTAAAGCTGTGAAGATAGCCACCAATTTAATGAGGAGTTTGAGGGGGTAGTTTTCTTCATCCTTCTTGGTGGTTTCCTTTCACTTGTAAAAGATGATGAACCACCAGGTTTTACTTTGGGATGATTTCTCACTTCCTCTGGCATCTTGCAAGAACTCAGTGCTAAAACTGAATGATTTCTTTGGATTATGGTTGCCTTATTTCATCTGGGATCAGCTTTAAATACATCAGGAATGTACAATAAACACTGGTAAACTTGTCAGGATGATCACGGTTACCTGGCCTCTTGAGCTATGCCTCAAAGGGTACTAGGCGCAGCAAATGGTTAGGACCTCTTTTCTCTCAGAGAACTAATGCTCTGAAAAGGGGTCCTAGCACAACAGTTTCGATCAATGCTTAGGAGCAGTTTTATTTTTATATAACAACTTAACTGTTAAGATTGCTGGTGGACTGGGTTTAGCCAAGAGTAAGCTTTTAACAGTTCCCTGTCTTTCAGGTTAAGACATGAAAGCTTCAAGAATGTTAAGAGTAAACACCATTTCAGATCTTGTAGTGTAATTCAATCATTAAGATCCTTGGAGTATGCTATGAAGGAAGGTCCTAAATTGCAACGATTTGCTGTTGCTAGTTTTCAACTTTAGTCAATGAACTGATTAAGTCAACCTATATATCATGAAAATGCAAAAATGCTGTTATCTGGTTAAGTAGGGGGAGAAAGGAGTTTGCTTTATTTGTCTTGTTTATCCACCAGTTCTGTAATGTCTGTAATTATGAAGATGAAATAAATTATAACATTAGTTTCTAAAAAACAAAGCAAAATAAGACATAAATGCTGATAGTAGTGACACAATTCATAAGTTTCACCGTCAACTGACACAAAGGCGGAAATGACTCTCCATGTCGCAACACGATTTCTTAGCCTCAATAATGAAACATTTGGGAAAAAAAGTAAAGAACTAAATGATGAGCTGTAATTAAGGATTAAAAAAAGAATTTTTTTTTTGCAATCTGAGAATTAACTAACTTGTTAACATGTAAATCTGTTCATTTGTCACAGATTAATTTTTGAAGACAATGTATAAATGCAGGAAACAACTTCTATTAACATTTATAAAATATAGTTTGTTCTCTACTTTTAGATACAATGCACTACTGAAAAAAAATATAAAAGCCAATCTTACTTCCTCAACCTTCTTTAAAATAATTAACCTTTACATTTACATATACCCATTGTTCCTGTCCAGCCGCAGTGAATTTTCATACACAATTATTTTACACTTCTTTATTATCTACTGTCCTTCTCTAGATTTCATATTCATGGGTGGTCACTTTAGTAAACAGTTATGATTTATTTTGATCTCCTTACCTATTGTTGTTCTGTTTTTCCCAACCAGCCAGCAGTGGTAGCTGAAAAGCGATAAGACGCTGATGAAGAACATCGTTGACACAAAGAAAAGAAACAGTACATGGAATTTGGCACGTGTATCTGTGAGTTCATTCTAAGGAAAGAAAAAAGAAGTGTTAATTTTGGAAACAGTCAACCTCTAAAATGTGCTCTTATTATTTGGTTTTCCTAAAAATTATTGAATCCACCAAAAACTTGCCAGGTATGAAGAGTAATAAAATAAATAACATATCCAAAAACATTTTGAAAGCAGAAATCTGGTATCATTAAAGGAGCTTGCTTACATAAAATCAGAACCGTTTTTAAAAATTGCTCTTAAACATTAAAAAATTTAGCAATACTTTCACTAGTAAAATAAAAAGAGGTACTCTACCCAACATTTTTCTTTTGTAATTTCTGCACGTATGCAAGCCTTTCTCCCAACATCCATGATATAGGAGGGTTTCCCCATCAATGCTAAAGTATCTGCTTATTTTAATTATATATGCTGCTAATCAGAAATTAATTGTGGTAAGATTTATTTTTGTACTTTTCTAATCTCTAGCCTTACAACAACACTGCAAATATGTCTATCCCCTCAACTGCTTCGATTCCTACCATTTTAATCCTTGCTCCATTCCTATACAGCCTTCCCTTTATGGTAATTAGCAATTTTGGTAAATGAATTTAACACAAGGTATGAGTGAATGAAAAGTTTCTCAGTTACCCATTCTTATGGCTATGTTCATTTTAACAGAAGCAAAGTCTTAATTAACCAGGAAGACATTAGTATCTATTGATAAGAGAAGGAGGAAGATTTTAAAGTGTTAGCTCTTAAAGTGAAATCACAGAAGCTACTAGAACACGAAGTGGTCCTTCTTGATTTAAACACTATTTAAAGGCTAAAAGGAAGGTTTTTAGCATTATATAATCCTGATATTCATCTTTTTCTCTTCCCTCCCTGGGTAACCACAATATCTTTTAAATACATTAAGTGATTCCCCTATCCATCTTGTGAAGGAAATGAGTATTTTTTTAAATATATACACACACACACAAATATATACACACACACACACATATATATTCACTATAAAAGACATGACAAAAGCGTCATGGCAGGAATATATTTTACCTCAGGACAACTCTCTGTAGATATCCTTCCGCAAAGCTTGTGCAAATAGAGACAATGTATTAAAAAACCAATTTTTATACAAAACTTTCCTGAATACTAGTCTTAGAAATCTTTTGCTTTGAAGGAACACTAAGATGTTGCTCTCAAAAGGTCATCATTTTCTCAAAAACAGAAAACAGACAAGAACATTTAGCTTTTCAAGTGCATTTCAGGTACACTTTCCACTTTTCCACTCAGTTTTTAAAACAGAAATTTGTATCTAGGATAGAATAAAATTAAAAATTTTAGCAAATAGCTTTGAAAAAAAACTTCTGATTAGCCGTTTTTAAGAACCAGGTATGACAATTTTTATCACCTTAACTGTTATTGCAATTGCCTTCAAAGAGGCTGTCATTTGCCTGTTATGGTCTAGTGTCAACACAGCAATCAGAGTGGTCCTTTACAAGTCAGAACATGCCACTGCTTTGTTCCCACTTCACTGAGTAGAGGTCATGGTCCTTACACTACACACTACTTCCCAAGGGTCTTTATTTTGGGGGCCCATCTCCAGGACTTCCCATTAGTCTCACTCTTGCTCATCCTTTCCAGCCACACTAGCCTCCTTCCTGCTTCTCAGGCATGGCAGGGAAGCTCCTAATTTTGAGTCTTTTCCTTTGTTTCCTGTGTCTGAAGTATTATTCCCTCAGATATCCCATAATTCCCATCAAGTTCTTGCTCAAATATTACCTTCTTACTTAGGTCTACCCTGATCACTCTTTTCTTTAGTTGAGATATAACTGACATACAACATTGTATCAGTGTCAGGTAGACAACATAATGATTTAATATTTGTATGTCAAATGTGAATGATCACCACAGTAAGTCTAGTTAACATTGGTCACCTCACAGTTACAATTTTTTTCTTGTAATGAGAACTTAAGATCTACTTTTAGTTACTTTTCAAATATCTTTAGTCGCCATGGTGTATGGTACATCTCCAGGACTTATTTATTTTATTTTGACTAAGTTCACCCACTTCACCCATTCCCGACCCCCTACTTCTAACAACCACCAATCTCTATATCTATGAGTTGGTTTTTTTAATGTTCATATATAAGCGAGATCATACAATATTTGTTTTTGTTTGACTTATTTCACTTATAAAAATGCCTTCAAGGTCCATCCGTGTTGTCCCAAATAGAAGGGTTTCCTTTTTTAATGACTGAATAATATCCCACTGTATATAGATACACCTTCTTTATCCATTCATCTGCTGATAGACACTTAGGCTGTTTCCACGTCTTGGCTATTATAAATAATGCTGCTGTGAACACGGAGGTACAGGTATCTCTCTGAGATAATATTTTTATTTCCTTTCACTGTATTTCCAGAAGTGGAATTGCTGGGTCGTCTGGTAGTTCAACTTTAACTTTCGGAGGAAACTCCATACTTTCCCAAAGTGGGTGCACCAATTTACATTCCCACCAACAGAGTACAATAACTAACACTTGTTATTTCTTGTCTTTTTGATAACAGCCATTCTAACAGGTGTGGACTAATATCTCATTGTGGTTTTGATTTGCATTTCCCTACTGACTAGTGATGGTGAGCATTGTTTCACATACCTGTTGGCCACCTGCATGTCTTGTATTTAAAAATGTCTTCTCAGGGTGTCTGCGCATTTGTAAAATCTAGTTGGGTTTTTTGCCATTGAGTTACAGGAGTTCTTTAAATATTTTGGATATTAACCTCTTATCAAATATATGGTTTGCAAATATATTCTCCCATTAAGTTGTCTTTTCATGTTGTTGATGGTTTCCTTTACTGTGTAGAAGTTTCTTATTTTGATGTAGTCAAACTTGTTCATTTTTGCTCTTGTTGTCAAATCCAAAAAATCACTACTAAGAACTGTCAAAGACATTACTGCTTATGTTCTCTTCCAGGAGATTTATGGTTTCAGGTTTATGCTCAAGTTTTTAATCCATTTGGAGCTGTGGTTTTTGTTTTTGTGTGTGTGTGTGTGTACAGTGTAGGGGTTCGATTTTATTCTTGTGGATGTGGCTGTCCAGTTTTCCCAGCACTATTTATTGAAGTTACTGTTTTTACCCCATCATGTATTACTGCCTCCCATGTCACAGCTTGACCATAGAGAGATGAGTTTATTCCTGGGCTCTCTATATTCTGTTCCACTGATCTACATGTCTGTTTTTATGCCAGTATCATGCTGTTTTGATTGCTACGTTTTTGTTTTTTTTTTTTAAGATTTTATTTTTAGAGAGAGTCCTAGGGAGAAAGAAAAGCATCAATAGGTTGTCCCTTGCACACCCCCAACCTAGGACCTGACCTGCAACCCAGGCATGTGCCCTCACTGGGAATTGAACCTGCAACCTTTTTGTTTTCAGGACAACATCCAACCCACTAAGCCATACCAGTCAGGGCAATTGCTACATCTTCATAATATAGTCTGTAATCATAAATCATAATGTCTCCAGCTTTCTTCTTTTTTCTCAAGATTTCTTTGGCTATTTGGACTCTTTTCTGGTTACACACAAATTTTAGAATTGTTTATTTCTGTAGAAAATGCCATTGGAATTTTGATAGGAATTTAACTCTGTAATCTGTACTTAACTTTTGGTAGTATGACTATTTTAACAATATTAATTCTTCCTATCTATAGGCACGAACTATCTTTCCATTTTTGTCCTCTTCAGATACTGCCATCAATGCCTTATAGTTCTCTCTTTTTAAAAGATTTTATTTATTTTGAGAAAGGGGAAGAGAGGGAGAGAAACACTGATGTTAGAAACATCGATTGGCTGCTTGTTGCATGCATCCCAACTGGACACTGAGCCCACAACACAGGCATGAGCCCCAACCGGGAATCAAACCGGTGACCTTTTACTTTGTGGGAGTTGCCCAACCAACTAAGCCACACTGGTCAGGGCTCAATGTCTTAATAGTTTTCAATATAATGAGTCTTTCACCTCCTTGGTTACATTTATTCCTAGGTATTTTATCCTTTGTGATACAATTGTAAATGGGACTGTTTTCTTAAGTACTCTTTCTGATAATTTATTAGTGTATAAAAATGTTAATGATTTTTGTATCCTGCAGCTTTACTGAATTTATGAGTTCTAAGTTTTTTCGGAGTCTTTAGGGTTTTCTATACATACTATCGCGTCATCTGCAAAGAGATAGTTTTACTTCTTTCTTCCCAATATAATGTCTTTATTTCTTTATCTTGCCAAATAGCTCTGGCTAGGACTTCCAATATTATGTTGAGTAAGAGTGAGCATCCTTGTCTTGTTCCTCATCTTAAGAGAAAAAGCTCTCTGCTTTTCAGAGTTGAGTATGATGTTAGCTGTACACTTGACATATTGGGATATATGGCCTTTATTACGGTGTGGTACGTTCCCTCTATACCCACTTTGTTGAGAGATTTGTCACATACAGATACTGAATTTTGTCAAATGCTTTTTATGCATCTATTGAGATAAACATATGATTTTTATCCTTCATTTTTTTAATGTGCTGTATCACATCAATCAATCTGCAGACAGTGAAGCATCCTTGCAGAGCTGGAATAAATCCATTTGATCATGGTGTATGATTCTTATCAATGTATTGCTGAAATCAGTTTGCTTATATTCTGTTGAAGATTTTTTTATCTACATTCCCCAGGGGTTTTGGCATGTAATTTTCTCTTCTTGTAGTGACCTTGTCTGGTTTCTGTGTCAGGATAATGCTGGCCTCATAAAGTGAGTTTGGAACTGTTCCCTCTTCTTCCATTCATTGGAAAAGTTTGGGAAGGACTGCCGATAGTTCTTTAAATGTTTGGTAAAATTCATCAGTGAAATCATCTAGTCCTGGACTTTTGTTGGGAGGATTCTGATGACTGATTCAATCTCCTTATTAGTAACTAGTCTGTTCAGATTTTCTATTTCATCATGATTCAGTCTTGGAAAGTTGTATGAACTTTCCTAGGAATGTATCCATTTCTTCTAGGTTTTCTAATTTTGGGCATATAATTGTTCATTGTAGTTTCTTATAACCCTCTGTATTTCTGTGACATCAGTTGTAATGTCTTCTCTTTCATTTTTTTTATTGTATTTGAGTCCTCTCTTTTTTTTCTTGGTGAGTCTAGGCAAGGGTTTGTCTATTTTGTTTTTCTTTACAAAAATCCAGCTCTCACTTTCACTGATCTTTCTGCTGTGTTTTTAAATTCTATTTCATTTATCTCTGCTCTGATCTTCGTTATCTCCTTCCTTCTGCTAAGCCGACTTGGGCTTCATTTTTTCTTCTTTTTCTAGTTCTTTGAGGTTTAAAGTTGGGTTGAGATCTTATTTTTATTGATTTGAGAGAGCGAGAAATGAAGGAAGGGGGGAGAGAGAGGAAGAGGGAGGAGGAGGGAGGAAGAGGGAGGAGGAGGGAGGGAGGGGGAGAGGGAAAAATATCGACTTGTTCCACTTATTTATGCATGCATTGGTTGATTCTTGTATGTGCCTCAGTGGGAATCAAACCCTCAACCTCAGTATCAGGACAATGTTTTAACCAACTGAGCTACCTGGCCAGGGCTCGCTCTTATTTCTTGATAGGCATTTATTGCCATGAGCTTCCCTCTATGAACTGTTTTTGTTGCATTCCATGAGTTTTCTTTGTGTTGTATTTATATTTTCATTTGTCTTGATATTTTTTTATATCTTCTTTTACCCACTGGTTTGTTTGGTACCATGTTATATCTGAGTATTTGTGAATATTCCAGTTTTCTTCTTGTAACTGACTTCTAGTTTCGAACAACTGTGGTTAGAAAAGATGCTTTGTAGGTCAATCTTCTTAAATTTAGTAAGGCTTGTTTTGTAACAAAAGATCTGTTCTGAGATGAGAATGATCCATGTGTGCTTAAGAAAAATGTGTATTCTGTGGCTTTTTGATGAAGTGTTCTGTACATGTCTGTTAAGTACCTATGGACTAACGTGTCATTTAAGGCAGATGCTTCTTCATTGACTTTTTTGTTTGGATGATCTATCCACTGATAAAAGTGGGGTATTAAAGTCCCCAACTATTATTGTATTGCTGTCTATATCCCCCTTTATTATATCTGTTAATATTTACTTTATATTTTTAGGTGCTCCTGCGTTGGGTGCATAAAAGTTCTTCTCTCAGATATCCACTAACTTCCTTCAAGTTTTCCCTCAAAACTGCTTAGTGAAGTCTACATGATCACTCTCTAAATGCAGCAACCTGTCCCTGTCCTACCCACTCCCACACACTTGCCAAATTCCCTTACCCTAGTTTATTTTTTCCATAGTGTTTACTTCCTAATACATAATTTACTTATTTATTATGTTTATTATTTGACCTTCTCTTCTCAAAAGTAAATTCCAAAGGAATGACTGTTTTGTTCACTGATATATCCCAAGTGTCTAGAATACTGCCTGGCACATTATAGGTGCTAATATTTGTTGAATAAACAAGGAAAAAGGTAGATTTAATTTTACTAGTATTTCCTTAACACGATTAATCAAAAAAAATTAATAAACAATTATTCTTTAATTAATAAATCATTACATGCAAACAGAGCTGAAGTTTCTGATAAAGAAATGTGAAATTCTATAATTTGGACTTCATTCATCCTGCACTAAATCCCCTTCCTTTAAACAGGGCCACTGATTATGGTTAAGTAGGTTGTAAAATGAACAAAGACATCAGGCAGGGAAACAACAGAGGCCAAAATTCATTAGGCTAAGAGCACAAAGAAATGGGGTGGTTCTTTCTAATATGCACAAAGGCAATGCCAGCATTCCCTGATTTTAAATACACAAACTTTAAAGATTTAATAATGCTTTAAATAAAATCCTTCCAAAACATATTAAGAATTTCCTGGAAAAAAAAAAAAGTGCTTTGCCCTAGCCAGTGTGGCTCAGTTGGCTGGAGAGTCATTCTGTAGACAGAAAGATTGCTGGTTCAATTCCCAGTCAGGGCACATACCCACGATGTTGGATTAGTCCCCAGTTGGGGCACATACGAGAAGATGACTGATCAATGTTTCTCTTTCACATTGATGTTTCCTTCTCTCTCAACTAAAAAAAAAAAAAATCAGCTCTGGCTGGTTTGGCTCAGTGGATTGAGTACCGGCCTGCAAACCAAAAGGCTGCCGGTTCTATTCCCAGTCAAGGCACGTGCCTGAGTTGCAGGCCAAATCCCCAGTTGGGGGCGTGCAAGAGGCAACCAATCAATGTATCCCTCACACATCAATGTTTCTCTCCCTCTCTTTCTTCCTCCCTCCCCCGCTCTCTAAAAATAAATAAATAAAATCTTAAAAAAAAAATTAAAGGTTTAAATGTGAAACAAAAACAATAAAAATTCCAGAAGAAAACATAGATAAACATTTGCGTAAATTTATAGCAGACTAAGCCAGAAATGATAATTTAAAAGTATAGCTTTTAAATGTAAAAAACCATAAAATCAGAAGTTATAATATAAAAGTACTGCTTTAAAATATAAAATTTTGATTTGATAAAAGTAAAGCAGGGTTATAAGATTAAAATTGAAAATATGGAAAAGATATTTCCAACTCATGACAGAAAAAGAATTAATGTCTGTAGAGACAAGAAAGAGGTTAGTGATTATCTAGGCCTGGGAATATCACTTTGATTACCATAACACTGCAGTAAGTCTCATCAACTCAAATAAAAGCAACCACTTTCCTAAAATTGGTATGTCTATTATTAGAGTGTGGCTGAAAACAGTTTGGATCATTAAAACTATATCCTGTTTAATATTCATTTACTTGAAAATAAACATGTATATATGAATGCAAATATTCTACACCCTCTGATCCATTTTAAATTCTAACTCATAAAATTATAGTATATCTACTTGTTAAGAGAATAAATTCTTTATGAGTAGAGCATCTTAAAAAGTCTTGAATACATGTTTTAAGGTAGAAAAAGACTTACCATCCAAAATTTTATAAAGTACTGTAAAACTGTTGTAGCCACGAAAAGGCAATATAATAGGGAATACAATAAAAACAGCAGGAAGAATTTGTAATTAGAAAATCCCACACAGTTATTCACCCTAGAAGAATACAGAAGATCACAGTGTAAAAATAAAGACAAATCCATAAACTCAAAGAAACAAAAACTAGCATGCTTGCCAGGGGTTGGGTGAGGAGAAATGAGAAGTTGTTTAATGTGGGCAGTTTTGCAAGATGAAGTTCTGAAGACTATTTGCACAATGTGAACATATTCAACAGTACTGGACACTAGAAATGGTTAAGGCAGTAAACTGTGTGGTTTTCATTTTTACCACATCAATAATAATAAATAAAACATTTCAAAAACCTTAATTATTATTTAGAAATGGGTCATTTGGGAAGTAGTGAGCATGTCTTAATCGTGGATATGTGTTTCTAATAAATTCTATAAGGAATCTGGAATTTTAATGTTAATCCTTAATATATAATTATTTGGGTAAATAACACCACATAATATTTTTAAAGGAAAACATTTAATATAAACATGCACATACATATATGTACATGTACATATATACATATAACTAGATCAATCTTTGTTGTATATAACTAAATTGCCCTTAAAAATTTAGGAATGCTGAGGTTTATAAATCACTCTAAATTCTCTCCTTCCTGCTTCCCCACCCCAATATGTGATTTCCTCTATTTTTATACATACCAAGGACAGTGATGATCCATCTTAAGAATACATCTAAAAAACAAATAAGCATAAGAAAATCCATGTAGAATATTATCCTAATTCTAATCGCTGATAATTTTCCTTAAATTTTTCTTTTTACAAATACATCTTGGAAAAACCAATGCAGCAAACACCAGATTAGGGAAAATTTCTGATATTTCCACTAACATTTTCATACGTAACAGGCAACAATTTTTTTACACCAGCAATTCAGCTGAGCATAGCCAGTTGCCTTGCACCACATCAAGTGACATTTTAATACAGATATGTTGCATAGGGTACTTGGTACATGAGCTAGTCCAACTCACAAATCAGCTGAAGGAAATAAAGTGTAATACAGACAATCCCTATTTTAAACATGTGCAAGTCATAAAAATAAAACTTTAGAAGCAACTATGTTAAAATATTAACACTGATGGGTTTATAGATGATTATTTTTTCCACATATTTTATAAAATTCTACCCCATGGATAAGCACTACTGAACTTTTATAATCAGAAAAAAAATCCGCAAATCTGCCTCCCCATCAGTATATGTAACCTATATATTTATAAAGTCAGACCACAGATCATCTCAAATAACAATAAATGAGTAAACTAATACCCAGAAGGTTAAATAGCTTGTCTGACTCAAGTTCAAGGATTAACTGGGATTCCCAAACTAGGGATCTTTCCTTCTACACAATACCTTCTCACTAGCACACAAGGAATATAATCTTTCAAGTTTTTCTGGGAACAATGTTACTTATGGAAATTGAAAAAATGTTTTTGTGTGCGGTTTGTCAGGTTTTAATACTAACATTAATAATAAAAAACAAAAAATTGTCATTTTGGTCTTTTTAATCCAGGAAATAGTTACTCTTAAGGGGGTTATTACTTGGTCATCAATATTATATCAAGCGTGAGCATAGAAAATATATTTAAAGACAATTCCATCAACCAGTACAGGAACTGTTATCAAAGATTACTCCAAAGTATATTCTAGCTTATGGAAATATTTATGTTAGCCCACAAGTATATCAAATAATGGGAGAGGATGAAGTGTTTTTTGTTAAGTATAAAGCATACAAAATGTTTCTTCCCTTTTTCTCCCCCTGTCACCAATTTCCAATGCTGGGGTTAAAGGGAAGCAAATGAGGGTAACACTTACATGTCACATGCTGAGCAATGATGCGCACGGTCAGGTTTAATCAACTGACATCTTTCACAATACCTGATGGCTACATTTAAGAATTAAAAGGAAGTTGTTGAAGATATACAAGTTCAGTGAATTTGACTATAAAATCTACTTTCATTTCTTGTATAAACAACTCTGGGGAAATTACAACTAGTAATTCTGTCATCAGGTTTGATACTAATTCTCCCACTGACTAGCTGGATAACCTTGGGTCAGTAACTTACTTTCTAAAAGCCTCAGTTTCCTCTTCTGTAAATGTAAATTACACCAATTATAATGAACTATTTTTCAGATTAAAATGAAACCTTTTAGAACATATCAGATTCTCAATAAAGCAATAAGTATAATAAAATTATTATTTCTAATAAAATATAAAGTCAGCCTCTATGATGGACAAAGATAGTGAGGGAGAGAAAACCAGGGAGATTAAAAAGTGTACAAACAGCCATAATGGAGAACACCCAGGAACAGATATGCGCCACAGATAATCTCCCAGTGTCTGTTTAGTGAAACACTGTGTTAGAGAGCATGGGAGAACTCCTGGCTGCCACAGGCTTAGATAAAGTTAATGAGGTGAGATGGACATTGATAACTAAAACGCAGTGACTTGTAGTCTACAAGGTAGAAATCTGAGATGTTTTGAGAAGACTCTCTAAATTACTTCTCATTAAAAATGAATAGAAGTTGAATAGAGGTAGACTGAGAATTAAAACTTTAAACTGGATTTAGAAAAGAGAAAATAATCATTCCAGACAAAGAGAAAGACCAAAAAAAGAAAAAAGAAAAAGTGGAGAAGGACAACGTGTTAGCAGAGTTGACACGGAAACTGTGGGACAAAGCTAGAGATAACTGCTGGTTGAATCAAGACTGGAGGGGAGAAAGTTTAAAAAGACACATTTTGTTTCCTGAATAGATAATGATATGTCCACATCGTTTAAAAAAGCACAAAGAGGAATTCAGTGAGAAGGCCCCACCCTGGTACTCAGGCCCCCAACTCCTCGCTGTGAAGGCAGCTCCATTACTTTCAATGATCTCCGGTCTATAAAAGGTCGACTTTCTGTAACATGTATTCTGTAATTTTGTTCTTTAAAGATGAATGTGTAGTGCTTCTATAGTAAGAAAAAAGAACAAAAAGCCCCAGTGTTTGGGATTCTAAGCAGTAGAAATCCAGTATAAAATCGTTCTCCAGAGCAGGACCTGCCAGCAGTCAGAACATAAGGCACAAGTCCCAGACCTGGCCACTAGGGACACTGGGTACCTCACTGCACCCCACGTCTTCATCTCTAAAATGGGAACAGGCGCAGCACCCATCGCAGAGTTGTTCTGAGGATTAAACAATCACCAATAAAGTGCCTGGCATGATTCTAGTGTAGTATTCAATATATGAAGGGTATTGTTCAGATTAGAGGACAGCCATGATAAATAATGAAAAGTAGTAAAGCCTTAAGGGTAAAGGTTTTACATCGTGCCTCCTAACTCTTCGGGGCACATATACTGAGATGACAATCAGATGCTCTTGCTATGAATAGGTTACTTGAAAAATGACCCAAAATTTTGTGTATAATCTCAGGGCTTCATAAATTCTCTGAAATCTTAGACCCTCGGTTAAAGACATCTAATTTGCAGAACTATAAGTACTAACAATTATTATGAACCACACCTTTCATAATTAAGTATAAAAAAGGATTATTTTAAGTTAGCTATCACTTACTGACAACTTATTATGTACAAGGATCTATACTAAGTGCTTATCTCATTTACGAATCTCAATTAATACTTCCACTAACCCAAAGAGGTAGACATTATTATCCTCATTTTAAATTGAGAAAGCTAGGGCTTAGGAAGGTTAAGTGACTCTCATTGTACTAGTAATGGAAAAGTTGGGGTTTGATCTGAAATCCACAACTTCATTCCATATGGCAATATACCAATTATGCAAAAAGGACAGCAATAAATACATAAAAAAATTAAAAACTTTGGAAGGTCAAATATACCTTCCAAAAATCTTGTGCAAACTTTATACTTTTTAAACTCACAACGTGTATGTAACTACACAAAAGGAAAGTGCTTTTATTTTCCCTTGGAGTTGATAATCATGGTGGCTTTTGAAGCCAGAGTACTTCGATTTAAACCTGTGTTTTCATACATATCTGTCTGACCTTGAAAAAGTTATCGAGTACTTAAGCCCTTCGGTGTCTTCGTTTCCTATTCTATAAAGTGGAGAAAACAGTATCACCCTCACAGGACTGTTGTGAAGTTTAAATGAGTTCATGTGCGTGAAGCACTTAGAATAGAACGGTTTATCAGTTATTACTATTATTTAGTATTTGAATGGATTGAGTTATATAATACATAATTTAAAACAATGTCTTGTATTTAAATGACCAGTTTGTTGACTCATAGTTTCACCCCTATCATAAGGCTCTACCCTTGAGGAAAGGAAGCTGCGGCTGTACTCACACATCTCTCAATGGAGGCAGTGGGACAGTGGACATAACAACAGTTTTGGGACCACACAAACCTAAGTTCAAATTCTGGCTCTCTGATACTAGCTTTATAACCCTGAACAAGTTTTTTGCCACTTTGTGTCTTACCTCTCTCCCTTTCAAGTTAGCACATTCTTGATTTTTAAAAAATTACTTGGTGATGACACACAATATTAAAATTCAAACCCAAATTTCCAAATGATAGTTTACTAAGAATAATAATTGAAACTTTTAGTCATAAAGATGAAGTTGGAAAAAAAGAATATGCAAAGAAGAGACTCACATTAGAGAGCCTCTTAAAAAAATCTGTATCAATATATGCACACATCTATACCTAAAACACCACAGAAGATACAAACACAGGGAAATCTTGTTCCTGCCCCATGTTATTTGTGGAATCACAATACCCATTTAATAGTCAAATCATGTAAATATATCTTGGCAGGAGTAACCATATTATAAAAATTATTTGAGTAGGAAAGCTTAAGATTAGTTTTTCTTACTCCTTGAGCCTGACGTGGTGTAGATAGGTAAGTCCCTGGCTGTTCTTCTCAAAATTTCTTGTTGTCGTTCTTGGCTGAATTCTTTTTCATAATGTTCCCTTTCAGAATTGGACAAGTAGAACTATAAAAGCAGAAATAACTATTAATTCTTTTTAATCCCATAATTATGAGCTATCACGCTCATAAAAACAAAGTTTATCCAGAACAGGAAAATAAACCCCCAAAATTTTCTTTACGAAGGCAAAACTTTTCTTCAAATTTCTTTAAGATAAATCAAGTATATTTTAATAAAATTTATACCTTTCACACATTAAAAAATATTTGGTCTACTTAATGAAAACAAAGAACATGAACTGACTATTTTTGCATCTTGGTTTGTTGTTGTGTTTTTTTTTTTTAACAGAGGAAATTCCTCCATCAAAAAGGTAATGAAATAGGTACTAGCTAAAATTTTGGTGTTTGAAAGTTAGTGTCAGGAGATTTTTAATTTTTGGGAAAATGTCTGAAGAGTCACTTGCTTTGGCTAAAAGACTAAATCACAAACCTTGGAGTCCTACTCTTTTCTGGGCAAATGTCCCAATGAGGTCAACGTCATTCTTTTACTACTGTTTTAGCTTTTAAAAAGCTAACCAAATAGGAGTACTACATCCAGAATTATTAAGGACGGTTAAGGCAAACACAGTATCTTTTTCTTAAGCAGAGACTCCTTTATGGAGTTGTTTCTAGTTTTCATTTAAGCTTTTATTCCCATGGTGTAACCTGCCTGTAGTTCATCTCTTAAATAGCATTTTCCCCTACAAAGGACTTCAGTTGTTGTTCTTTTGATGTCATCCCAGCACCTTAAGGAACCCCAGCTTTATAATTCTATTCCATGTAACCAGGAGTTTTGCTTCTATCAGTTTTTTATAACTAAAAATGGCTTGAGATTTCTTTTGATTATGCTTTATATTTTAACAATACTGTCCCTCAATTTTTATTTACTTATACAGTTTTGCTCAAAAAGGCCTAAGGAATCATGACTGGAATTTTATCTTTTTATATTTATATATTTTGGTTTGCAGTTTAGCTCAAATACCAAAACTCCCCACACTTTTTTTTTTTTAAAGATTTTCTTTATTTTATTTTTAGACAGAGAGGAAGGGAGAGAGAGAGAGGAGAGAAACATCAATGTGTGGTTGCCTCTCGCGCGCCACCCCACTGGGGACCTGGCCCGCAGCCCAGGCATGTGCCCTGACTGGGGAATCCAACTAGCAATGCTTTGGTTGGCAGGCTGATGCTCAATCCACTGAGCCACACCAGCCAGGGCCCCACACTCTTAAAAAAATTGTGTTTTGATCCTCACCTGAGGACATGCCCAATGATTTCAGTGAGAGATGAAGGGAGGGATAGAGAGAGAAACATCAGTGTGAGAAAGAAATATCAACTGGTTGCCTCCCGTATGTGCCCTAACTGGGGATTGAACCTGCTACCTAGGTATGTGCCTTGACTAGCAACTGAATCCATGACCTTTCGGTTTGCCGGACGACGCTCCTACTGAGCCACACCAGCCAGGGCTAAAACCCCCCATACTCTTTATGCCTCATCATCAACAACACTATTAGTTTATCAATGTAGCTTATTCTATTATAAATAAGGCAATAGTTTGGCACAGAAGGAAAAGCTGCGGTTGAGCAAACTGATCCCAGCTGGCTCAGGTTACTGTCTGAGATTGCACAATTACTGGCAGGGCTGATATTAAATTCAAGTCTTTTGTGTTCTTCTCTAGCATGTTTCCCCTGGTACTGATGATGTAAAATACGTGCTATTGCTTTTCATAGGCCATTGCTCTAACCAGTCCGAAATACCACAATGTACAAAGTGGAGGTGTCTATTTAGTTACCTGGCCTGGCTCCCACAGTCCAATCTTGATGGTATAAGCAATCCCAAATTATTTATAAAAAACAAGAGGTTACACAGACAAAGAGGACAGAAAAAAGTCAGAGAAATTTCCCCTGATCTTACAGCCTTAACCTCAGGCAGGCAGGAATTTCCGGACCACATTTCCAAGATCTAGCCCCTACTGAATTTTTCAGGTACAGAAATACTTGCCTACTTTGCTAGATGGCCCAGTCTGTTAAAAGGAATTGTAACTTGTTAGAAAGCTCTTCCCTGAAGTCCGTGTCTCTGAAACATTCATAAGTAGAAAATAAAAATCTTATGGTATGACTGAAAGAGGGACATAGGTTTGGGACTCCAAGGATACCAGATGGCCAGAAGGAAATCCAGACTGCAAAAATGTCACTATCCCTTTATTCCCTACTCAGAAACACAGAGGTGCCTATTTTTATCTCCCTTCTAACTACGGATGTGTAAACTAGCGCTCTCACGTGCAGCTGATCAAGGTCTGACTGCTATTTCACATTCCCCAGACGGCAGTAATGAGCAGTTCGACATCTTGGCCCACACAGCCCAGAGGCAAAGATAGCTGTTAAGCAACTTGACAGAAAAAGGAAGTAGACAGACCTTGAAATAGAAAATTCCACAAGCCCACCTTTTTCAAAAAGTCTGTCTTTTCAGACAAGCCTACTCTGTCCCTAGTTTATAAAAGCAGCCAAACGAAGCCCAGTTTAAAGGACCTTTCCTTTCCTCCTCACTGCCTCTCTTGTCCTCAAGCATAAGCTTAATAAAATCTGTCTGGAGGGGTTTCTGGTCAAGAGGGCAGAGTAGGTAATCGATGTATTTACCTCCTCCCACAAACACATCAACATCACAACTAAAATACAGAACCACCATTATTCTGAAACCTAGCTAAACAGAAGTCCTACAACTATGGATATGATGAAGCAGCTACTGTAAGAGTGGTAAAAAAGGTAAAGAGGCGGAACAGACTGGTCACACGCCCATGTGTGGCAGTTAAAAGGCACAAAGGATATCTTGTCTGCAGAGGTCTCTCCTTGTAAGTGGGCAGCATGGGGTCTGGCCACTTGTTGCCTCCATGTATAAGCATAGCACAAAGATTTGTGAGAAATAGGTTTTTATTAACAGGGTTCCTAATTTAAGGGGGCTGGGAACATTCCTGCTCTGAGCTGACTGAGTGAACCTCTCACGCAAAGCATAGGAAACCAGCCACCCTCAGAAAGAGTCATGTCCAAATCCACATCCAGAAGTTCCCCGTTATTGCTTATCTGTAGCCCAAGGTTGTTACTCAAATAGGTCTCTGTCTCTACTGCTTCAGGCTCGCTCTCTCTGGAGCCAGAGTGGCCATCACCTCACAGTAGCTTGTTCTCTCTCTCAGGGTCTGGGGTGTGCTGCCAGAACACACCAGGTGGTTGTGCAGGAGAAGCTCCATCCATGAGGAATGTCCCAGCTCAGGCCTCCGTGTGCTAATCTCAGGGTGAGAGAGAGTGGAAGCAGTCAAGAACATGTGTGCCATTCTGCAATTGGGTGGTAGTGTCCCAAGGGCCGGAGCCCAGCAAGAAACGCATCCCAGCATGGGACCCTGCCTCCCGGAGCTGGCTTGCAAACATGCAAGGCATAAGCCCCAAGCATTCTCCAACCAGGGGTGTGAAGCAAGCAAGAGAGCCCAAGAAGCCAAAAGGCCAAGAGGCCCAGAGGCCAAGAGTCGAGAGTGAGCTTCTGCTCGCCTTCTGTTGAAAAGTCCTCTCCCCACATCCCATGCACACTGAACACCTGTGGGTGTGTCCAGTTTTTCAACCAATGAGGGCCAGTGTCAGCCGTATTTGCCATTGCCCCCCTTCCGGCCAACATGTTTAGCACGGGGGCAAAGTCTTGAACGATGCATACTCTGTACAAGCTCCCTTCTGATGAGTCATGAACTGCCTGTCTGCCTTGGAGAATCTCCCTCTGGAGCGCAAGCTACTTTTAATCTTCAAAAACCTTGGGGTTTTTCTCCCTGCTCCCTGCCTTCTCCAGCGATCTGGCCTGACTACTCACTTTGTTACACCCTGAGAAGCGAGGAGTCCTAGCACCACACTATGCCCCCCCAGAACAGGGTTCCGGTGTTGGGAAGAATACTCCCCATAACTGCTGGCTGTAAAAACTAGCAGAGATTATGCCTGAGTGAGGCTGAAGACTACTGGTGTCCCAGGCGTTCCTCTTAAAGGGCCTGCACATGAACTTGCTGATGATCTTGCCTGCTCTGAGCTCCAGCGCTGAGGTAACTAACACTCGAAAAGTTTCATATGGGGAAACAGAGGGAGGGACTAAATTGTCTGGCTTCAGTATGAGGGCTAGAGGGGCAGCTTTCTCCCAGAGGTGCTGACAAAGGCCACTGTTCCTTTGCTAAGCCCTCCCTACATAGAAGCAGCAGGCAGGCACCATATCTGAGTCTCCATTAACCTAGCTCACACTGTTCTCCCCACCCTGCTGATTCCCAGAGACCCCGCCCCACTCAAACTGGGGGCTCATCTAAATCGTATCATGTGGCTTTTTCATACACACAGCCTATCCTGGAGAATGCTTTAGACTTTCCTAATATCTCTCAAACAAGCAGCACCTGGTCCCTGTGTACGCTGTACCTCTTGCTGTGACCCCAGGCCTGGCACTAACAGCAGCCACCAATCCCAAGACAAGCAGCAGCCAGCAGACAGCTTTGTAGGTCATATCCAGGGGCCCTGGGCAGGACACAGGCAGCTGAACTGGGCCTGTACTTCCCGAGATGGCCCAGGGTTAGTGCACCTACTGGACACAGCTTCAGACCATGCCAAAGCACCACACAACCACCTCCACAAGCAACATATGCAAGGGGCAGACTCAGGGGCACCAGAGTCCCCTGAAGTGTGTCCTGCTCCATGTCACAGCAGATCTTCCACAATCAGCACAGCCAATCTTGGAAGTCGACTGGCCTGGGAATAAATTCTTCCCATTGACATGTCAACAGCAATCAAGGTTCAACTACAAAAGGAGGGTGCACACAGCTCACATTAGCGCCCAGTTCTGATGACCAGGAAAGTTGTGCCACTAGGCCCTCCAGGACACTTAACCATAAGGCCACCCTACCAAGACTGAGAGATGCAGCAGCTCTACCTAATTCAAACACAGGGAAGAAGCCATAATGAGGAGACAAAGAAACATGACCCAAATAAAAGAACAATAAAATTCAAGAAAAAAGAACTAAACAAAATGGAGACAAGCGTCTACTAGATGTAGAATTCAAAACACTGGTTGTAAGCAGGCTCAATGAACTTAGTGAGAACTTCAACAGCATAAAGGAGAACCAGGCAGAAATAAAGGATACACTAACTGAAATGAAGAATAATTTATAGGGATTCAACAGTAGAGTGTATAATGCCAAGAATCAAATCAGCCATTTGGAATACAAGGACGCAAAACCACTTTATCAGAACAGCAAAAAGAAAACCAAAAAAAAAAAAAAAAAAAAAAAAAAAAAAAAAAAAAAAAAAAAAAAAAAAAAAAAAAAAAAAAAAAAAAAAAAAAAAAGAGGATAGTGTAAGGAGCCTCTGGGAAAACTTCACGCATATCAAATTTGGATTATGGGCATCCTGGAAGGAGAAGAGAAAGAGCAAGGAATTAAAAACCTACTTGTAAAAATGACAGAAAAATTTCCCTAACTTGGTAAAGGAAATAGATGTACAAGTCCAGGAAACGCAGAGTCCCAAACAAGAGAAACCCAAAGAGGCCCACACCAAGACACATCATAATTAAAATGCCAAAGGTTAAAGACAGAGAGAATCTTAAAAGCAGTAAGAGAAAGACAGTTAGTTACTAACAAGGGAGTACCCATAAGGCTCTCAGCTCATTTCTCAACAGAAACTTTGCAGGCCAGAAGGGAATGGCAAGAAATACTCAAAGTGATGAAAAGCAAGGACCTACAACTAAGATTTCGAGACATAGCAAAGCTATCGTTTAGAATCAAAGGACATAGAGAGAGCTTCCCTGACAAGAAAAAGCTAAAGAAGTTAGTCCATTACCAAAGCAGTATTACAAGAAATGATAAAGGGTCTTCTTTAATAAAAAGAAAAAAGATTAGAAATATAAATAATAAAATGGCAATAAACACATATCTTTCAACAATTACTTTAAGTGCAAAGGATTAAATGCTCTAATCAAAAGACATACAGTGAATGAATGGATATCAAAACAAGATCCTTACACATGCTGTCTACAAGAGACTCACTTCAGATTGAAAGATACACACAGACTGAAAGGGATAGAAAAAGATATTCTGTAAAAATGGAAACAAACAAACAAACAAACAAACAAAATGTGTGGTTACAATACTTATACCAGACAAAATAGACTTTAAAACAAAGGCTATAACAAGAGACAAAGAAGGACCCAGAAATTCCACTTCTGGCTATTTATCTGAAGACACTGAAACACTAAATCAAAAAGACATATATATCCATATATTCATTGCAGTATTATTTTGTAACCAAGATATGGAAGCAACCTAAGTGTCCATCAATAGCTGAATGGATAAAAAAGAAGTGGTGGGCCCTGGCTGGTGGGGCTCAGTAGATTGAGCTACAGCCTGTGAACCAAAGGGTTACTTCCCAGTCAGGGCACATGACTGGGTTGCTGGCCAGGTCCCCAGTGGGCCTGAGAGGTAACCACACACTGATGTTTCTCTCCCTCTTCACTCCCCCCACTTCCCCTATTTCTAAAAATAAGTAAATAAAATCTTTAAAAAAAAAGTGCTACACATATGCAATGGAATATTACTCAGTCATAAAGAGAATGAAATCCTGCCATCTGCAACAACATGGATGGGCCTAGGGGAAATCGTGTTGAGTGAAATAAGTCAGGCAGAGGAAGACAAATGTAAGATAATTTCACTTATATGTGGAATCTAAAAAACAAAATAAACAGGCAGAATAAAAACAGACTCATAGATACAGGAACATTTTGATGGTTGCCAGCTGAAGGAGGGTTGGGGGATGCGTGAAAAAGGTGAAGGGATGAAGATGTACAAATTGGTAGTTACAGAACAGTCATGGGGATGTAAGTACAGCATAAAGTATATAGTCAATAATATTTTAATAACTATGTATGCTGCCAGGTGGGTACTAGATTAACTGGGGTGATCATTTCACAAGTATTTAATCACTAGGTTGTATACCTTAAACTAGTATACTAAAAATTAAAAATAATAATTAAAAAAAATCTGTGTGACCCTGGCTAAGTAGTTCAGTTGGTTAGAGTATCGTCCTAATAGGCCAAGGTTTCTGGTTCACCTCCACATACAAGAAGCATATACAAGAAGCAACCAATGAATGAATGATGTTTCTCCCCCTCCCTCACTCCCTGCCTGCCTTTTTCTCTTGCTCTAAAATCAATAAATAAATAAAAATTTCTATCTGTCTGGAATTTTTTCTGGGGTTTCCTCTTGATTTCTATCTTGGGGAACCTAAGAACTCCAATACCAGTTACATGACTTTAAACACGTATCTAGATAGATGTTCTAACCAAATTTTAATTTCCTTGTAGAATATTAACAAATTTTTCTTGGCTGTCCTATTTGTAGCCTGCCATAGTATTCCAGGCCTCAACATCATTATTTTTCCTTAAGAACTAAGGTCATAAATTATGAAAAGCTTAAACCAAAGGAAAATCTAAAGGGACACCAGAATTTTAAATAAAGAATGGAATAAAACAAAATTTTAAATGATTAGAATTTTGAAATTATTACTAGAACTCTATTTTCCATTAAAAGCTACCGAACAGAATTCAAACTATGAAATGTCATTTTAAATTCAGTGTTCAGGCAGTTCAATTTAAATATATTTGCCTTGGCTCAGTAGCTCAGTTGGTTAGGGTGTTGTTCCAATATGCCAAAGCTGCGGGTTTGATGCCCAGTCAGGGCACATGCAAGAATCAACCAATGAACGCATAAATAAGTGGAACAACAAATCAGTGTTTTTCTCTCTCCCTTCTTCTGTCTCTCTCTAAAATCAATGTTTAAAAAATTTTCTTAAAAATACATTAAATACCAATTAAGAGCTTAGCATGGTACCAGGTATCAGGGACCTAAAGACCAATAAAGATTTAGACCTTGCCTTCAAAAGTACACTCATATAGTAGTAGAAATGTTAGCCATATAAACAGAGAATTGCAAATTACAAATCAGCAAACAAATACATTAACTTTACAAGGTAAGATAAAAGCTCCTTTGGGGGTGGGGGGCTGTCAATGACAGTTAATTGGAAGAACTGGTATCTAAGCTGTGTTTGGAAAGATAACAGGAATCTTTCAGGAAGACAGAGAGGGAAAGAGAATCTTGGCAAAAAGAACAGGGCACAGGAAGCACAAAGATGTAAAAACAGTGTGTTTAGAGCAATAGTACATTACTTGAGTACTGGGTTTCAGGAAAAAGGCATGGAGGTGAAGTTAGTAAGATTTACTTCATGAAGCATGTTGTGTACCATGTAAACGAGCAGGACCTTCACCTTGCAGCTGATTGAGAACCTCTGAAGGGTTGCCAGAGAAATGATGGAAAAATACTTTCTTTTTGGAAAGATGAGACTTAATGATGAAAGATGCCTACCAGCTCTTCATTTGCTGCCTCCTCTTCACCATTCATTCATTCATTCATTCACTCACTCATTCATATATTCAGCAGCCTGTCCATTATACAGTAGGTCTGATTCTAGGTAATGAGGACACAGCAATAAACAACAAAGGTCTCCCCTTGACTGGTGTGACTCAGTTGGTTGTGTGTCATCCTGCAAAGTGAAAGGTCTCCGGTTTGATTCCCAGTCAGGGTACGTGCCTCGTTTGCAGGTTCAGGCCCCATCTGGGGTATGTGAAAGGGGCAGTCAATTGATATTTCTTTCTCACATCGATGTTTCTCTCCCTCACTTTCTCTCTTCCTTCCCTTCTCTCTAAAAATAAATAAAATCTTAAAAAAAAATCTCTGCTTAATTGTCACTTCTTCAGATGGTATTTTGATCATACTATCTAAAATGGCTTTTTATTATAATAGCTTTCATTGTTATGCTCTACACATGTTCTTTTTCTAAATTTATCACAATTTATAATTATTTGTTTGTTTACTTATCATCTCTCTCTCCCTTTAAATGTAAAGACCCTATCTTGTCTTTTTTTTTTTAATTCCCACAGCCTACCAGTCTGACAGACAGTAAATTGTAATTACTTGCTGACTGAAAGAATGAAAACAATACCCATATTTATAACTTAACTTTTCCTAAAAGTATAGGTTTTGCTTTTTAGAGCCATTCAATTCCCCTAGATTTTGACCCCCAATTGTTCTAACCTTTGAGTTTATCAGATCCTTTCAACACAGTTACCTATCTCACAGCTTTGTAATTACTTACCGAGTATCTCAGTCAGCACACTTACTCTTATTTAGAAAGAGAACCTCAAATTCCTGCCCTTGTTTGTCAAGGCAGCTTAGCTTAACTGGCCCTTAATGATTTGATAATTCATTCAGTAATTACTGAATACCCACTCTGTGCTAAAAAGTGGGGAGAGGAATCCAGTGGAGAATATGACAGAAATGATCCCTTCTCTCAAAATCTGAAAGTTTAATAGGGTGATATATACATGTAAAACAGGCAATTACAATACTCCATAATAGAGCCATGACAAGGAAGGTACGACATGCCAAGCAGGGCCCCCAGATGCAGAATCGGGCCGGCAGCTAAACTTGCAGAAATAGGGAAGCAGTGGCTATAAATGCTTAAGTCCTGGGCAGAAGGTTAAATGGTTGTGATGTGCCAAAAACAACCACCATAAAAGACAATGACATTTAGATGGCATTTATTGTGCCCTAGGCATTCTTTGGAGCACTTTATATACAGTATTAATTATGTATTACTATAAACTTATTAATCACATATATTATTAATTGATTCAACCCTTACAACAACCCCACAGACATGTACTACTGTCACTCTCATTTTACAGAGAAGAGGTCTGAGCTACAGACACCTAAGCAATTTGGCCATCACATGGCTGCTCAGTGACAGAGGTAAGAGTTGAGCCTGACAGTCTGGAGCTAGTCTGAGTTCTTCTATACTACACTGCTTCTCAAAAGTGTTACCAATTGCTTTTCTTATTCTATTTTTTATTTCCTGTAATGAGGACTAAACTCTCATGCATGCTATGTTTTCAATAGCCATCACAACTAGTAAGTGAATAAATAAAATCAGGTCCTTTTCAACTTAGACATTAAGATATGGATGGCATAACTCTAACGGTTGATTACTACCAAATGTCTGAAGAATATATTTGAAGAAACACTAAGATTTTTAAATAACTTATAATACCCCTTAAAACAAAAGCACGTAATAATAAAAATGGGCAAAAATGTCTGGCATTATCAATTAATGCTCAACATATATACAACTTATGATCCAGAGAGTCTACTCCTAGACATCTACCCAAAAAGAACTATGTATGTGTGCACATATGCATGTGTGTGTGCATTTGTCCGTGTACTTGAAGGTTCACAGCAGCCCTATTTGTAGTGACCTTAACCTGGAAGCTACCCAGATGTCAGTGCCCACCAACAGCACACCGGGTATATATTGACTACGACTAAATATAACCAATGAGAATGAGTGATCCACAGCTGTAAACAACATGGGTAAATCTCACAAATAGGATGTTAATGAAAGAAGCCACACACACAAGCATTTGTCCTGTATGACTCCACTTACGTGAAGTATAAAACCAGGCAAAGAAAACCAATCAATGCTATGGGAGTGGCTTCCCATGAAGTAGGTGAGTGGAAGGGGGTATGAGGCTATGGGAAGCTGATAATATTCTGCTTCTGACCTGGGTGGCGGACACTCAAGTGTGTTCAGTCTGTGAAAATTCATCAAGTGTACACTTACGGTACATATACTTTTCTGCATATATGTTCTTCTATAAAAAGCTAAATGGAAGTTGGTATTTTTAAACATCTGGTCTATAATTTTTAATGAATTTAATATGAAAAGAAATAATTACACTATCATCATCACCAATATCTGAGTGCTAACCATGTGGCAGGTACTATATTAAAAGCCTTATATGAGTGAATCTCACTTAATTCTCACAAACATACTACAGAGACAGGCACTACTATTAACTTCATTTTCCAATGAGAAACTGAGGCTCAGGTTCATTAAGCAATGTGTTACAGTGGAAAAATCAAACTCAGACAATCCTAACCTTAGGGAATATATCCTTAACCATCTAGTTATACTAAATTCTAGGTAAAGGAGAATTCATAAAATCTTGATGTCAAGGCAAGAGAGAGACACTGGTCTTGAAACTTGCTCCACCTGAATGTTTAGTCACCTTATTTTCCAGGGGGAACCTTCAACTAGCCAGGGTAAGGTGTAACAAGCAACAGCCTAGACAATTTGTTCTCACAATCAAATCACTCTCTTCAGTTGCAGCATATTTAAAAAATATAAATGTTAAAAGGTCTCTAAAACTAAACTCCACTTTCCTAACTCCATTCTGTCTCTTAAGATTTTTCACTCCAGTGATATAAAGTATGTCTTTAATTTAAGAAAATATAACATGGCAGAGGAATATTAGTACAGATAAACTTCAACACATCATTAAACTTTATGCTGTCAGTTGCATTCTATCTGATGATGATCACATCCACAATGCAGAATGAACAAGCACTTTCACGAAGGGAAACTGAACAAATGCATCATGTAATAAAGTTTTAACAAAGGTAATGCAGGGAAAATAATTCCATAATTAATTATAGCATTTGGCAATTTACCAACATTAAATTTACCTCTTTGGAGGGGGAAGCGGGAGAGGTGAAAATTGTCATCCAATAGGACCATACAAACATAACAAAGAACAGATGAAAAGCCACAAGGTAAACAACGGCCTTTCCTGGTAAATAAAAACAACATTTCATTGAATCCTGGTGAAAACAGGAAAAAGCATTATGTTAAAACAATACTTAGGGTCAGGGGGTTTAATCTAACAAAAATAATAATAATTAAAACATACTAAAGACATCACATATATTAGGTTCTTTATCTGCATGAGGTAAAATTATAGATACGAAGGAGCATTTTGTACTTAAGGATTATCATTCTGGTTTAAAAGTATTATAAAATTAGTCTGACATGAGATTTGATTTTATTGAGTTGCTGAAGTTTTAAGCTGAAAACACCTCTTTCACTATGGCATTTCAAAGTTCTTCCTAAAATTAGACTTCAAATGACTTACAACAGATTCCATTACTATGAACATTAAATCCAATAAAATACGAACTGGAAATAAATAAAAGAAGTTCCTATCACAGCAAATCATCAGTACATTAGAAAAACTCAATCCCTGGATTGTTCAAAAAAGGTATTACAAATTTTATTCTCCTTTTCAATACAGGATAAACAAAGTATTTTAGCCACTTTGAATTTCTGCCATAACTGTTTCCCAAGTGGATTAGTGTAACACTCCAACATCTTTATCTCCAAATATTAACCCACTGAAATAACTTAAAAGCTTTTTGTTGGGTTCTATAGTTTTTCTATTTGGAAGAAAAGGGGCTGGTTTTCCACAAGAAGCAAAAACTATCTACCAGGTGCTTAAATTCTAAGTTTGGAAATTAACACCACACTAAACCCACTAAAAAAACAAAATATAAGCAAGCTTTAAAGTCTGAAGTTCTACTCATTTTAAAGTTCAGATCAAATACTACTTTTTCCACAAAAGCCTTCTCTGTTACCTCCAGAATTCATTAAACCCTCACATGCTACTCTCCAAATAATTTGCTCAGACTCCAATTAAACCACTTAATTTAATTCATTAAAGTTAGCTGCTTAAAATTAATGAGCTAATAAATGCAAAACACTTAGGACAGTGCCTGGCACATAATAAATCCTCAATAAATACTGGCTATTATTAGTATCCAGGAATCTTAATTTCTTCTCAAAAGGTGGGTTTTTTTGGTATTCTCTTTGTTGGCATTTCCCAAGTGAAGGACTAATAAATGTTTTCACTGATCTACAGTGAAAGGAGAAACATTAAGAACATGGTAAAGTTTTTATAAAGCTAACAAGTATTCAGTTCAAAGTACTGTTCTTCCTTTGGTCTGAGGTTATATTTCCTTATTTTTTGGTTTTTAAATGTTCTTTTTAAATAAAAAAAAATTGACAACTCCTTGGACCCAGTATTTTCTTTTGCAATCATCCTGGTCCAAGAGACAGGAAGGAAGCACGCAGGGCTCAATGATGCCTCACATCCTACAGCTCATCAATAACAAGTACTTCAGATTCTAGTTCCTAAAATCTTTCAAAGTAAACTTTTGTTGCTTTCACTGCCAGTGAAACAGTTCATAAACTGTTGGTTATTTCACTTGGATTAACACAAAAGCCAATTGGTATCCCCAGCCCAGCCTCTCTCGCTTCCAACCCATCTCAGTGGACAGTGTAAAATGTGTTGCGTAGTCCCCTACCCCTTGGCAATGAAATTCCTGGGAAGTAACTCCATCTACATAACTAATGAATGTATTTTAAAACTTTGGGACTTTCTAGTAACCACATCTGACTATAGTTATTCAAATCACCACTTTTGCCACTGAAAGTCTAAGAGAAGGCATATAAGGTAGACCTTATTCTAACCCTCACAACAGGCTGGTAAGGTATTCTTTCAGCTTACAAACGTAAAAACTGAGGCTCAGGAAATTTAGTATCTTGCCCAATTTCATTTAGCTAGTAAATGTGAAACCCAGATTTCAAACCTGTAACAAAAATCCAAGGCTCTTTTCACTATGTCATACCTAAAGTTATAATTTTCCTCCACCTCTTGAACCACGATCATAGTGTTAGCGCAGGTAGCTAGTTAAGGTATTAACAATGAGAGGAAGCAAAACTGGCTAGCCTGATTAAGTCAAGGCACCACAGCCGACAGCCCCATCCTCCACCAAAGGGATGTTAATTTTGGAGCAGGCTGGAAAGACCAGCTTTCCAATCTCCCTGGGGGACCAACCCATCAGTTTGCAAGGACTGGGGAGAGGGAGAATAAACAGTAAGGGAAAATTTCTCTGCAGAGGCATGTGCGATAGGAGCAAATATAGTGATCATAAGGGGGAAGGGAAAACCTAGGAATGGGACTGGATAGGAGACACCAGCACAGCCTCGGGAAGATCCAGGAAAGACTTTGTAGTTTGAAAGAAAGCTTACTCCTTCCCAAACCCAAGGAAATGTAATCAAAGCTTTACAAGGCCCAAGTCTGTCTGTCTGTCTGTCTGTCTCTCTTTCTCTGCAGCAGCCTTGAGGGCCAGACAGGAAGAGACTATGCTGGACTCTGGAGTCTCAGATGCCGCCATAATGGCACTACAGCTCTGGGCCCTGGCTCTGCTCCTGGACTCAGTGGGGACAAGTGTGGGCCTGTGACCCTAGAGGCTGGACTTCTGAACTGAGACAGAGCTGAGCCACCTGGCTGTGGAAGAGGCAATGCAGCACTCTCCTTCAGGGGCATCTATGTGCCCTTCCACTAAATCTTGCTAACGATTTTTCAAGCCAAATGCTGGAGCTCAGTCTCCTACTGTTATGCTAACTGTCATCTTCACCTAGCTCACTTCACTTATATTTTTGCCTGGACTGATACGAAGCCAAGTTTCTCAAGCCTCATCTATGCACTACTGTATACAGCTTTGAAATAAATAGTAGCCTAGAGTTACTTTAAACTTCTTGGCCATTTAGTTACTTACAATTAAGACTAGAAGGTAAAGCAATATAGCCTAAAAACATTTTTTAAAAAACATTTAACATATTTTTAGAGTATTTCTGCTCTCCATAAGAACAAAAACAAAATGGCTTTTACTTTAAAAAACAAACTCTCAGTTACAAAACATAGGTAAAATACATCTCTCAGCATAATGCTAGGAATATAGTAAGTACTTAATAATAGGACATAATCCCCTTTCTCGGGCCTTCTTTCCTGAGCTAGTTGGACTCCATAAAGCATGACTGACCCTAATTGTTTTAGAGCCTTTATCCTCAGGACTAGAAAATTACTGGAAGCCCCTGAAGGCGCAGAGACTCCGGGAACTTATGAAACAGGACATACCAGACCACAACCACCCAGACCAGACACTGCACCTTCTAAACAATTTACAGCTCAACTGAAACATCTTGCTTTACAACCACCCCCTTACCCTATAAAAGCCCAAAGCCCTAACTCCTCCAGGCTGGTGCAGGCTCCGCACCTAGCCCTTTCCCTCCCTTGGGAAAGTAAAAATAAGAACCTTGCTCTCTGTACTTTCTTCTCTTTGTGAATTCTTTCACAGCCCTTGTAAGTCAGGGGCCTCCTACGTGCTGCCTGACACAGAGCCCGAATGACCAGAGATGCAAGCAGACCATGAGGAACCTCTGGACAAAGAAACTTCCTGCTAAGACTGATTAATAGCTACTCATCCATGCCTTATCGTTTACCCATACCATAAAGGGAGAACACAACACCACAAAATATACCTTGTAAATTAGGTCGAAGTTAATCTCAACCTCTTTCCACCCTCTATTGCCCCATACCAGCAATTTTCCATAGAAACTACAAACAGATAGAAGCTCAACCTCCAGAGACGACTGAGGCCTCTCTTCCTTCTTTTGTGAGGAGAGTCCACTACTCTCTGTCCGTGGAGCGGCTTTTCTTGCTTGTTCCCTCTTCTCAATAAAACCTGCTTTTCCACTTTAACCTCTTATCTGGCTTGAGTCTTAAATTCTTTCTTCTTGGCTGGGGTCTCAAGTTCCCACTAGGGACTCCCCACTCCGGCATCAAAATTATGATGTAAAAAACAGAAAATATTGCTTTTAAACAAATTTGACTTAATGTGGTTGCTAATAACAAACTTCTGTGCACATATATGTGCTATAAGAAATACATTAAGTAAGTTAACTAAGCAAATTAAATCAAAGCTGAAAGAAAAACTGAACCTATAAATCAAAAAGCCTGATTCAAAAATCACCTGTAATTTGAATTAAAGGCAAACCAATAAGCAAACAAAAAACTTCATCAAGACTCTTTGGAAGACATGGAGAAAACAGCCCCAAGAAATAAAGGTACACATGAAAAGTTCTGTCGTAAGAACTTCAGAAATTCTCTGCTTTCTGTATGTGCTCATTCAACACGTGGGATACAGTTTTGATTTAAAAGAAGAAAAACAAGCCTACCAAGATTGAATCTATGTTTATTCTGTTACTGAGAAATCAGATTCAAAGGCAACTTGAGATTTACATAATTAATGCCTAATTATTTCCAGTAATAAGAATAAATATTAATTTCTAGCTGTTCAGCTGTTCTAGAAATTCTCTGGATTTCTGTATCTCAAATCAAATTTTATTCCTGAAATTTGATCTCAATATACCTAACACTTTATTTTAGCTCAGTGAATTCTGAACAAATATTTTTCCCTCTAGTCATTGTCTTTGACTAGTCATGATAAAAACTTTTAATTCCCTTTCAAAATGTACTAGTAATACAATTTACAAATTTACAGTCTGTCTACTCAACTGTCTGTGAGGAGTAAAGTACCATTCTAAACAAATGTATAAACAAGAGAAAATAAAATCCCTTCCTCCACTCTAGATATTAAATATCTTTGAACTACTACTATAGAGTTCTGAAGAACACATAAGGCAGAAATATGTACACCAAAGAAGTTTGGGTACTAGATGCCTTACGAAATAACAACTATTTCAATTTATATAAATAATGCAAATGAGAATATATTGAATGTACAGAAATGAACCCCGTATTACATCTCATTTTAATTACTTAAACTTAAAAAATATATATTGTCTCTCTGAAAACAAAAACACAGTCGTCACTAAATAAAAAAATGTGGGTTGCAATTATGATACCATAAGTAGTCTACTTAAATTGAGACCGAAAGTGCCTTACCATTTTCTCCATTTCCAGAAAGAGTAACTAGAATAGAAGAAAAAACAGTGAATTAATATACTTTAAATATTTTGCACATATATTTTATCACAGGTTGACTATTCATCTTAATATCATTTTCATAAAAGTAAAGTTTAGTTATAAAATGTAAATACTAATGCAACTTCAGAACTGCACACTCAAAAAGTTCTAAAAATACTAAAATGCTAGAACTTGAATTCTTCTTTATCACTGACACTGCAATTACATTAAACATCTTTTTTAGACCTTTGTTCATTTTAGGTGTGTCCATATGGTTATAGCTGTGCTGTTTCTTTAGCTCTTTCCTTAGTGCTACCTTGAACAGGGCTGTCCTCTGCAGCACTCATAGTTACTTAATTAGTCTGTGATGTACCTCTACAGAGTTTTTTTTCTCAATTTACTTGGCATAATATTTTTATCCTTTTGCTTTTACAATGAAAATCTTAGTTCCTAATTAATTTACTTATTTGGTTTATCCTAAAATATACGTAAAATAGTTTAAAAACTGCATACTAGTTTAATATTTCTTTGCAGCTTTTAAATTTTATTTTGTTTTGGCTTTAAACTATATCCCACTAAGGAGTAATACGTTCAAAAGTCACTTGAGGCCCAGGCCAGGCAGCTCAGTTGGTTACAGCATCATCCTGAAGCACCGAAGTTGCTGGTTCGAAGCCCAGTCAGAACACATACAGGAAGCAACCAATGAATGCGTAAATAGATAGAACAACAAATCCTTGTTTCTCTCTCTCTCTCCCTCTCCCTCTCTCTCTCTCTTCCTCTTGCTCTCTCTCATATTAGTAAATAAAAAAAAGAAAAAATGAAGAAAAAAGAAATAATAAATTAAGTTCATTTATCATGATTTCAAATTTTACAGTTTGCTTTTTTCCCCTCTTTGTTTTAATTTTACTTTTTAAATATGCATAAAATGTCAAAGGTTTAAAAGTCAAAGCTATATAAAAAGGTACTCGGAAAGGCCTGGCTTTCATTCCTCATCCCAAGTAATCATTTTTATTACTATTTGTTTTATCCTTCTTATATTTTCTTTTAGCAAAATAAACAAGTAAGTATATACATGTTGGGCCAAAAGTAGGTTTATAGTTGTTTGTGTGTAAAATAATATAATAATAAATAATACAAGAATAAACTGTTTCTTATACTCACAATTATAAGCCTGCTTTTACCCACCCTGTATTTCCAATTCCTCCATTTATAAACCATTCCATACCTTGCTAGGTTTACAGTTGTTTGTATGGAAAATAATACAATAATTAATAAATAATAATACAAGAATAGGCTGTTTCACATACTCACAACTGTAACCCTACTTTTACCCACCATGTATTTCTAATTTCTCCATTTATAAACCATTCTACACCTTGCTTTTTTACACATGAGCACACAGACACAACCATGGTTTGTTTGTACAGCGCTGCACAGTACTCCGTTATGTGGGGGTTCCAGTAATACAATCAGGCCCCTATTGATAGACATCTGGATAGTGCCCAGTCTTCTGTTGCTACAAACAATGTGGCAATGAACAACCTTATGCATGTCTTCTTTGTGGAGGTTTATTTTCAGTGTAGATCCCAGCAGTGGGATTACTGGACAAAAAGTAAATCTGTACGCTTATCCCCCAAATCCTCGTTACAGGGGTTGCACCATTTTACACTCCTACCAGCAATGCATGAGACTGTCTGTTTCTCTACAGTATACCCAATAAAGCATTTTCAAATTTTGGTACTGCAGGATAATTTTACTTTGCATTTATCTTATAAGTGAGAGTAAGCATCTTCTCATAAATTTATGAGCCATTTTCATTTTTTTTTACTCTGAATTATCTATTTACGTCACCTATCCTATTTTTTTTTTCTATTGGCCTTTCCTTAATCCCTGGTTATAAGATCATCCACTCACATCTTCTTCTAGTACTTGAATATTTTAATTTTTTATATTCAGATTCAGCCCACTTTGAAATGGCAGATTCCAGGGGGCAGGAAAAGTACCAGAAAAGGCTAAAAAATCATGTTGCCAAAAAGTAAGAAATAAATGATGCAGACATGTCAAAAGGACAGAGAAACGAAAATGAAACAGATCTTATTGGTCAAGTCTGAGACAATCTGAGCAACAAAATAAATGATAAGATTATAACCCGTAAAAGAAGAATCCATGAGAGCATGTGGATATAAATGAGTAAATGGCCCTGACTAGTATGGCTCAGTAGTTTGGGCCTCATTCTGCAAAGCCAAAGGTCACCGGCTGGATTCCCAGTTAGGGTACCGGCCTGGGTTGCAGGCTCAGTCCCAGGGGGTGAGGGAGGGGAGTACGTACAAGGGGCAACCAATCAATGTTTCACTAGTACATCAATGTTTCTCCCTCCCTTCCCCTCTCTCTGAAAATAAATAAAATCTTTAAATGAATAGCTAAAAATGGGGAGGGAAACCTCTTCCTCACAGTAGAATTCTTATGTAGAAGAAATCAGGGAATTAGAAAAATCACCATTTGGCAACCAGCACAATAACTGTTTCAGCAAGAATCCTCAGAGATGCTAAAAAGAGTAAGTGTAAGAAATCAGGAACACATTTCTCCACAAAGATGCTTAGTTTCTCCGGAATCAGGGGCTGAAACAGAGTGTGGGGTACAAAATATTTACTTGGGATCAACATATGTGAAAGTGAGGGGAGGAAACAGAGGAGGGGTCTAACTGCAGTATAGGCTTCTCAGAGCCTCTGCTGCAGCACTGAAGTAGCGCTGTGTGCGGGATGCACGTTGCTTCCAGGGTGGGTGGCCTTGGGGAGGTGAATCACGCTAGAAGAGCTAACAGCTGTCTGCTGACTACTTGCCACAGCTGAGCAGCAAGTCCTTTCTTGAAGGGGGGTCTCTGTAGTGTACCTAAGTCTACCAGGATACTTGTTTTTACAAAGAAAAACTGTACCTTTACAGATTGGAGAAACTTGGTAGACACCACCTTAAGTGGTGGTTAAAGATAACAGTCCCCAATATGTTACAATCAATGACACAGCTTTATTTCTGTGGGATGCTTGCTAAGAATGTATACTCTGAGTCTAATCATGAGCAAACATCAGACAACCCTAACTTCAGGGGCATTCCACAAAAGAAGCCTGTACTTTTCAAAAATACCATGCTTATTCCAGATCAAAAGGCACTACAGACATGAAAATTGCAATGTGTGACCACAGGCTGGATCTGGAGCAAGACAAGGGCTCAGTGGGGCAGCTGTGTGAATATGGCTTACAGATGGGAAAGTATCAATAGTACATTTCATCAATGCTAATTTCCTGATTTTGATAACTGTACTCTTTTCTTTGCTATAGCTAAATGTTTCTGCCCCCCACCCAAAACTTTTATCTGGGGCCCTTGGGAGGCAACTAGGGCATGAGGGTGGTGCTCTCCTGAAAAGGATTAGTGTTCTTATAAAAGAGACACTTAGAGCTCTCCAGCCCCTCAGGCCTTGAAAAGACTACCGTCTATGGACAGGGAAGCGGCCTTCACCAGACACGAACGTGCCAGCCCCTTGATTTTGACTTCCTAGCCACTAGGGCTATGAGAAATAAATTTTTGTTATTTATAAGCTACCTGGTCTGTGGTCTTCTGTTATAGGAGGCTGAACAAACTAAGACATTCTTATTCTTAGGAAACATCTGCAACTTACCCACAAATGTTTTTCAAAGAAAGAACGAATGAATGAATGACAAAACACATAGCGCATAACATTTAGGGAATCTGGGTAAATGATATATGAAAGTTCTCTGTACATTTTTCAGAAGTCTAAAATTATTTTAAAATATAAAGTTTAAAATACAAGAAAAGAAGTAAGATTTTATCTATTTATAGTTTCTCTTGGAATACAGTGTGAGGTATGGACCAGATTTTCTCTCCTATGTAGTTGTCCATATGTTTTCCTCTTGGGCTTGAGATGCTTTTATCAAATTCTAACTTTCTATAATTTCTGGACATTGTATTCTGTTCCATTGGCCAATGTGTCTGTCCACTCATCATACCATGCAATTGATTTTACATCAGACTTGATTTTTTAGAGGAGTTTTAAGTTCACAGTAACACTGAACAGAAAGTGAAGAGAGTTCTCATATATCCTCCCTGCCCTCACAGTTTTAATTCTGGAGGTTTTGTGATTTAAAATCTGGTGGGGATTGGACCCTTTATCACTCTTATTTTTCAGGGGTTTCTGGGTTGTTCTTTCTTGTTTATTTTGCCAAATGACCTTTAGGATCAACTTGTTTAGTAACAGAAAAAGAAAAAAACTTTATTGGAACTGGAATTCACTTACACATTAAGATGGGGATAAACAAAATCTTTGTTATTCTATCCATAAATATTAAATAGGAAATGACTTTCCATTTGTTCAAGTCTACTTTTGTTTTTCAGGGATGTGTACTCTTATACTTTTGGCATATTTCTTAAATATTTTATCTCTTTGATGCTTTTGGAAATGGAGACTTCTCTTCCACTGTATCTTCAATTATTTATTATTTTGTGTGTATATATAGAAAGTATTGGTTTTGTTTACTAATTTTATATTCTGCTATTTCAGTTAATATTTTGTAGAGATGTTCTCTTACTGATTCTCTTGGCTTTTCAACATACACTATCGCATCATCTATACACAGAAATAGCTTTCCCTCTTCCTTTCCAATGTCTTATGCTTCTATTTTTTCTTAATTGAATGTTGTAATTAACTTTGCCAATACAGTATTGTATAGTAATACCCGCAGTTACAAGCATCTTACTTTATTGCTCATTTTAGTGGAAATTAATCAAGTATTTCGTGTGTACACAATTTTGTTTGAAAAATATCCATTTATTCCTATTTTATTAACTTTTCTAGAAAAATCAGGAATTTAACTGGATTTTTCAAATGCCTTTTTGGCATCTATAGAAATAAAAATTTTTCTTCCTAAATGTAGTAATATAATAACTTTAATAACAAAAGTGGAAGTTATTACCCCTCATCTTTACTGATAACACCACTTCTTTCACAGAGACGGTCCCTTCCAATCTTTTGTCTTATACCCCACCCCTCCCCCGCCATCCCTTCCAATCTTTTGTCTTATACCCCACCCCTCCCCCGCCATCACCACTATTGGTCAACAACTGCCTAAGTCTAAAGAATTTAAATAGACATTTCAAAAAAAAAGAATTCTATGTCAAAAAAATTAGAAAAATACTGTGTTCAACAAAGTTGCATACTTAGTCACAGCAGGACTTCTTAAAACTTGTAATATGCAAATAAGCCCTGTGATATTAAAGATGTAGGAAGTCTACATGTATTTGATGGTATACATTTACACATCTTTGAATTCCCAGTGTGAAATACAGTGCCTGGAACACCATAAGCATTCAACATTTAATGAATGACTAAATTAACTTAGAGATGTTTTTAAGGTAGTATCAGGGCAGTATCTGTATTCGAAATTGTGGGTCACTCACTATGTGAATACATCCCAATTCTTCCTCTTTTACTAGCATGGGCACTGGTAGTATACAATCAATCCACTCATTCAACAAATATCTACGGAGTATATATTACACAGGACTTGTTTCAGATTCTGGATATAAAGCAATAAACATACTACTCAGGAGATATAAGCACAAATAACTGTCAAATCACAGTAACCATTATGAAGAAAACAGAGCAGGTGAGAAAGTGAAAGAGGAAGTACTTACTAAATAGGGTAGCAGGAAAGCCCCTCTGCTAGATGAATATCCTGACAGAAACCTGGATGAAGTGAGAGCACTAGCCACGCAGAAATGGAAGGAGGAGCAGGAAGCACAAAGGTCCTCAGGTGGGACCATGCAAGGCCTGACAGATGAAAAGCAAAAGGGGCAAAGGGAGAGATGAGTCAACAGCAGTGGCAGCGGAGCACTCACAGCCTTACAGGCTGCACAGAGAACTCTCGATTTACTTGATTTCATTATGAACAAAGTGGAAAGCCACTGGAAGGTGCTGAGCAGAGGAGCAATAATCCTGACGGGTTTTTGGTGTTTTTTTTTTAACTGATTTGGGAGAGACACAGAAACATCCATTTGTTGTTCTGCTTTTTTATGCATTCACTGGTTCCTCCTTGTATGTGTCCTGACCAGGGACTGAACCCTCAAGCTTGGCATATCGGGATGCTCTAACCAACTAAGCTGCCCAGCCAGGGCTCTTGAAGGGTTTTAAAAGATCCACTCTGGCTTTCTGGAGGGTGGGGTGGGAAGAATATACTATTAGGAGGCTACTACATAATGTGTACATGAGATTGGTTATTCTCACTGTTCCTTTTTCAATACTTATAAAAACGTGTATCAGTTATCTGTAGAAAAATAGGAATCAAAGAGATTAGGAAAAAAAATCAGTATAATCTCATGGCAGTGACATATACTATTAACAGTTTTGTGCACTGGTATTTCCTTTGGGTGCTGATGATGTTCTTTCACACTTAATAAGTTCCTGTTTGTCTTTATAAGTTTTTCAGTTAGTATGTTAATAAAAGTTACTCCTTCTATGATTCCAACTGGGCAGGCCAAAGCTCCCATGGTACAACCAAGTTCACTGAATGAAGCACTGGGAGGAGTTGAAAGAACATAGAGAAGAGAAATGTTTTAAAAACAGAATTTAAAAAATGTTTATCATCAAGACTTATGAATCTCTATCTTAGAGAAATCCATTCTCCATAAAACCATAATCACCATTACTTGTGACCTATTTCAGTTACTTAAGTGTAGGTGCTCACCTGCTCAAGAAGACATGCTGTGCATTTCAGCAAAAACAAAGTCTATGGAGCTTACAGGTGAACAGTAATGGTGTCAGGTATTAATCTTCTTAAAGTCCCATGTATTGATGATGTGGGGGACTCCCTCCCTTAGACCACACACTCTGACACTACCAACAGCTCATAGCAAAAATGGCACATGTTTCTGCAATATTATCTCAAATACAGTTAATTAAAAAAATATACGTGTGTGTATATATATGTACATATATATGTATATATATATTTAAAATTGTGTAAGAATATGCTCCCTCACTCACTAAAGAGTGTATGGTGGTGATGTGGGAGAGAACAACACAACTCTAACCTCCTGCCAAAAAGCGGAAAGCAAGAGAAAGTATGCTAGTGGTTATTTAAATCTTCTCCTCACTCCCAATAACATTTGAAAGCCTACTCTGCTAAGAATTTTACATTATTTTGTAAGACAGATATTATCTCATTTTATAGCATGGGAACAAGTTCAGAGAGGTTAAGTAATTTGCTAAGCTCATTCAACAAATACTAAAGTATGCAAAGAGGTCAGTAGGGCAGCCATAGAAAAATTAAAAGCAGAATGAAAAAGAAATATGGTAAAGAAGTAATGAGGGGAAGACACCGTGGTAAGGACTTAAGGTGTGGCACTGGACAAGGTTTTCAGAAGAGCAGTGACAAATCCGGTATTAATTTTAAAGGAATCATTCTAGCTGCTTCACAGAGAATAGAAAGGGTACAGGATAAGGATGAGGATGGAGCAAGGAGGGAGACAAGATATAAGTGATACAGGTGATAATACTGCATAACAAACCACCCAAAACTCTGACTTTAAACAACCACCATTTATTATTTCCTGCAATTGTGTGGGTCAGCAGTTCGGGCTATAATCAGCTGAACTGTTTTTTCAACTTAGAAGTAGTCAACTGGTAGCTTGACTGGGGCAGGAAAGTCTAAGATCGTCTCATTCATATCAGGGGCTTTCGTGCTCGGCCAGGCCTCTGTCTCTAGCCCAGGGTGTCCAACCTGCAGCCCATGGGCCATATGTAGCCCAGGATGGCTGTGAATGTGGCCCAACACGAAATCATAAATTTACTTAAAACATTATGAGTTTTTTTGTGATTATGTGTCATAATGTGTTTAATGTGTAGCCCAAGGCAACTCTTCTTCCAGTGTGACCCAGACACACCAAAAGGTTGGACACCCCTGCATCTAGCCTGGACTCCCTTACATGGTGACCAGAACAGTCCAAAAGAGCTAAAGTGAAGACACACACTGTCTTGAGGCCGAGGCTCCAGACCTCACACATGACTTCCACCATATTCTACTGATCAAAGCAAATACAAGGCCAGCCCAGATTCACTGGGTGGGTAAACAGACACCATCTCTTGATTGGAGGAAGTGCAAATTACTGTGGCCATGTTTTTCAATCTAGCACACAAGACAGAGACTATGGTGGCATGAGTGAATATAGTTGCAGTAGTAGTGGTGAGAAGCAGCCAGGTTTGGGTACTTTTAATGATAGCATTTGCTGATTAATTGGATGTGGAATGATTTTTCAACCGACAAACTGGAATGATGAAATTCATTTACTGAGCTAGTACAGAAGGAGCAGGTTCAGGAAAGAGAGAAAGAAAAAAAATCTCAAGTCTTGTTTTGAACATGGTAAATCTGAGATACCAACTACATCTCAAAGCAGAAATGTCAAGAAAGCAGATATGAATTAGGCTATGGAATTAGCATGCTATGCTTCACTGCCATGCAGTAGAAGTGGTCAAAAGAGAAGGAAAGTTTTACTTTCATGGTTAAGCACAATGTCATTCTTCCATATAGTCAGACCTGGTTTGTAAGCTGTCCAACACCTTTGCCTTCTGTATTTCTTGTCTTATTGGAAAGTAGTGAGGGCCCAAAGAATAAATTTTACATAGAATTTATACAGAAGAAAATATAAAGGTATTTTTCTTCATTTGGGTTTGAGTTTATTAGATATATATTTACAGAGCTCTCTTATACTACTTTACTTTCTGGTATCAACAGAAAATGGTACCAGGACAGGTTAATTCACTAGCAGTCCTAAGAAAATAATTTGTTCTTTAAAAAAAGAAGGCAGGCACTATAGCTTTCAAAAAGCAAATTCTATAGTCCTGACTGGTGTGGCTCAGTGGACTGAGAGCTGGCCTGTGCTGAAAGGTCGCCAGTTTGATTCCCAGTCAGGGCATGTGCCTGGGTGCGGCCCGGGTCCCTAGTTGGGGGCGTGCGAGAGGCAACTGATCATTGTATCTCTTGCACACTGATATTTCTCTCCTTTTCTCTTTCCCTTCCCCTCTCTCTAAAGATAAATTAAAAAAAAAAATGAACCAATGTTAAAAAGAAAAGCAAGTCATATAAAAAATTACTATACTCCAACTGTGAAAACAGGAAGTAACAAAAAAAGCAAAACGTTTTAAAACAAATTCTGATTCATGTCTTAATTTTTTCTATAATTACATCAACCAATGGGACTGAAAATTAGGAAAGCCAGATTTCAAAAAAGTATCAGCATAATTTCAAAAAGTCACTGCTTCACAATCTGAAAAAGACTGCAGAACCAATAAACAATTATCATATAGTCTTTCAACTCCAAAGACTGTTGAAATAGGAGGACTGCCCAGAAGGTATCTAGCCATGTAATATGAAAAACAGAGATCTTTATTGAATAAGATAGAAGATGCAAGGAACACTGTGCAAAGGACAATGAAGCCTCAGTCCCCTTCAAAGTAGGCACCTTGGGACCTCACACAGTTCTCCCAATCACCATCAGTGGCCCTAGTGTACTTTCCTGAATCTCATCGATGGTCTGAAACCTCTTCCCTTTCAAAGGTGATTTTACTTTTGGGGAAAGCCCTAAGTCTCAGGGTTGAGACTGGGCTGTAGGGGGGTGATTTGATGTTTCGCCAAACAACTCTGCAAAATGTGTGATGTGTGAATGGGGGCATTGTCGTGATGAAGCTGCCAATCAACCATGGCCCATAGCTGTGGCCTTCTGAATCATCCAAATAGTTTCCACGAAGGAATGTTCAAGCTTAATGCAAAACTGAATGCAGATTTGTTGCACCTCCTGCTCATTTTGAATGTGACAGCCATGCAGTACACATGCTCACTCAACAGCATCCATCACCCCCACTGACTAGTACAGCGAAGTCATCATTGTTCACGCATGAGCATTCCAGTCCACTCTCCTTGGCTGCCTGATTATGTCGATGTTGCACAAATCAATTCTCATTATATTAACAGCAGCTGTACTTTTTCCAGACAGACCTTGTATATATTTAGTAATTATAATTTAATTAGTATTTTATTGTGGATGTTTGTTCTAACATTTTAGAGAATGATTCAAGTGAGATTATATGGGAATGACTGTATTCAGTCCAACATATATTATCTGAAAGTTTCCTAATACTGGCCTCTGTTAGTGGATACAAACATGAGTAAGACCCAATCATACTATATATTCAGAACCAGGATTGTTCAAATACTTAAATGATATAATAAGATACAAATTTTTAATATTCTAATTCAAGGTACAAGTGATTTGTGGAAGCTTACTAGAAACATACTGTTAAATAAAACTATATATATACTATAAAAACAGAAAAATTAAACTAGAATATGAAGTGCAGAATAAGGGGAGAAATACTGACACGTGCTACAACACAGATGAACATCAAGAACAGTAAAAGACAGCAGACACAAAAGAACACTTATCCTGTAACCCCATTTACATGAGATGTCCAGAAAAGGCAGAGAAAGAATGTACATTAGTGGTTGCCCTGGGGTTGGGGATATAAATGGGAATTAACCATACATGGGCATGAGAGATCTGACTGAGGTGACAGAGATGTTCTAAAATTGGATGGTTGCGGTAATTGCAAACCTTGGTAAATTTACTAAAAATGCGCCCTAGCTGGTGTGGCTCAGTTGATTGAGTGCCGGCCTGTGAACCAAAGGGTCGCCAGTTCGATTCCCAGTCAGGGCACGTGCCTGGGTTGCAGGCCAGGTCCCCAGTAAGGGGCACATGAGAGGCAACCACACATTGATATTTCTCTCCCTCTCTTTCTCCCTCCCTTCCCCTCTCTAAAAACAAAAAAATCTTTAAAAAAAAATGTACTGTACATCTCAGATGAGTGAATTTTACAGTATGTAAATTATACCTTGATAAAGATGTTCTTTTAAAAAAACAAAGGTAAAATAAAACTTTCAGACATACTAAAGGTGTAATAATTCATCTCCAACTGACCTGCACTACAATAAATGTTAAATGAAGCCCACAGGCCGTGGTTGGATAGGTCAGTTGGTTAGAGTGTTGTCCCAATATGCCACAGTTGCAGGTTCAACCCCCAGCCAGGGCACATACAAGAAGCAACCAACGAATGCGTAAGTATGTGGAACAACAAATCATTTCTCTCTCTCTCAAGTCAATTAATTACTGGGTTAGCCAAAAAGTACATTTGGTTTTCCCATAAGATGGTTCTGGTAGCACTTAGTTGTTTTTAATTTCATTCGAAACAATTTTGTTAGATTACATCGTCACAGCTCTCATATCACACATATAGTGTGCATTAAAAAAAAAACTTATCAAAGTTAGTGAATTTTTGTGTAGCCATTTTAATACTGAAGATGGAAGAAAATAAGCAACATTTCCAGTATATTATGCTTTATTATTTCAAGAAAGGTAAAAATGCAACTGAAACTGAAAAAACTTTGTGCAGTGTATGGAGAAGGTGCTGTGACTGATCAAAGGTGTCAAAAGTGGTTAGCGAAGTTTCATGCTGGAGATTTCTTGCTGGGCGATGTTCCACAGTCAGGTAGACCCAGATGAAGTTGATGGCAATCACACCAAGACATTATTGAGAATAATCAATGTTATTCCACGCAGGAGAGAGCCAATATACTAAAAAAATCCAAATCAAGCACTGAAAATCATTTGCACCACCTTGGTTATGTCAATCACTTTGATGTTTTGGTTCCACATAAGTTAATCTAAAAAGCCTTCTTGACCATATTTCTGCATGCAATTCTCTACTTAAATGTAACGAAAACATTCTCTTTTTAAAACAAATTGTTGCCCTGGTTGGTATGGCTCAGTGGATTGAGCATGGGCTTGCAAATCAAAGGGTTGCTAGTTCAATTCCCAGTCAGGGCACATGTCTGAATTGTGAGCCAGGTCACCCATAGGGGGTGCTCAAGAAGCAACCACACATTGGTGTTTCTCTCCCTCTCTTTCTCCCTCCCCTCCACTCTGTCTAAAAATAAATAAATAAATTGGCAATTAAAAGTGGATACTTTACAATAATGTCTTCATCCAAAGAAGGTAATGTTGTATACATGGAAGGAAGCCCTCTATTATGAGCTCCTTCCGGAAAAACCAAACGATTAATTACAAGTACTGCTCCCAATTAGACCAAATGAAAGTAGCACTTGGTGGAAAGGACTGAGGATTAGTTAACAGAAAACTCATAATCATCCATCAGCATAACTCAAGACTGCATGTTTCTTTGATGACCAGGCGAACACTGTTACAGCTTCACTGGGAAGTTCTAATTCATCCTCGGTATTCACAGGACATTGCCCCTTAGGATTTCCATGTTTTTAGGTCTTACAAAATTCTCTTAATGGGAAAAATTTCGATTCCCTGTAAGACTACAAAAGGTACCTAGAACAGTTCTTTGCTCAAAAAGAGAAAATGTTTTGGGAACATGGAATTATGAAGTTGCCTAAAGATGGCAGAAGTCAGTGGAACAAAATGATGAATATGTTGTTCATAAAGTTATTAGTGAAAATGAAAAATGTGTCTATTTGCACTTTGAAAACGAATAAACATTTTGGCCAACCCAATTTAAAAAAAAAAAAAGAAGAAGAAGAAGAAGCCTTCGGGCAAAAGAACGTAATACCATGGGAATACTGATCTTAAAAAAGAATAAAGAGGCCCTGGCTAGATAACCCAGTTGCAGGGTCGATATCCAGTCAGGGTATATATAAGAATTAACCAATGAATGCATAAAGTAGAACAAAAAAAATCTCAAATAAGTGTCCTAACCCTACATCTAAAGGAACTAGAGGAACAACAGCAAAGCCCAGAACATAATCGAGATCAGAGCAGAATTAACTGACCTAAAAAAAAAAAGAAAAGTTCAAAGGATCAATTGGATCCAGGAGCTGATTCTTAGAAAAGATAAACAAAACTGACAAATTGTTAATGAGGTTCATCGAGAAAAAAAGAGAGAGGACCCAAATAAACAAAATCAGAAATGAAAGAGAGGTAACAACTGATACCACAGAACTACAAAGGATTGTAAGAAATTACTATGAGCATGCCAAGAAATTGGACCACTTGGGCAAAATGGATAAATTTTTAGAAACATAAAATCATCCAAAACTGAATCAGGAAGAAGCAGAAAACCTGAATAGCCCATACAATTATTGAAATTGAAGCAGTAATCATAAAACCGCTGGCACTCAAAGGCCCTGGACCAATGGCTTCACAGGTGAATTTTACCAAACATTCAAAGAAGAACTAACACCCATCCTTTTCAAATTATTCCAAAAAAATTCAAGAAGAGGGGAGACTGCCAAGCTCTTCTTATGAGACCAGTTATTATTCTAATCCCAAAACCAAGTGAAGACACAACAAAGACAGAAAATCACAAGCCAATATCTCTGATAAACATAGATGTTAAAATCATCTACAAAATACTAGCAAACTGGATCCAGCAGTACATTACAAAGATCATACACCATGATCAAGTAGGATTTATTCTAGGGATGCAAGGATGGTACAATATTCACAAATTATATCACATAAAAAAAGAAAGACAAAAATCATATGATCGTATCAATAGACGCAGAAAAAGAATTTGATAAAATCCAGTTCCCATTTATGATAAGAACACTCAGCAAAGTGAGAATAGAGGGAGCGCACCTCAGTATAATAAAGGCCGTATACGAAAAACCTACTGCCAACATCATACTCAATGGGTAAAAACTAAAAACATTTCCCTTAAGACCAGGAACAAGACAAGAGTATTCACTTTCACCATTCTTATTCAACATAGTATTGAAAATCCTAGCCACAGCAATCAGACAAGAAGATGAAATAAAAGGCATCCAAATTGGGAAGGAGGAAGTAAAACTATCATTATTTGCAGACAACATGATAGTGTATATAGAAAACCTTATAGGCACCACCAAAAAACTACTTGACCTAATGAGAAAATTTGGCAGATTACCAGGATACAAAGTCTATATTACAAAGTCTATAACTTGGTACAGTTAGAAAGCAAAATTAAGAAAAAGATCCCATTTACTATAGCAACAACAACAAAAAATAAAGTACCTAGGAATAAATTTAACTAAGCAGGTAAAAGACCTATACCTGGAAAACTATAGAACACATGAAGAAAGAAATTGAGGAAGATACAAATAAATGGAACCATATTCCGTTTTCAAGGATCGGAAAACTTAACATCATTAAAGTGTCCATACTACCAAAAGCAATCTATAGATTCAATACAATCCTTATTAAAATACCAATGGAATATTTCACAGACCTAGGACAAATATTTCGAAAGTTTACATGGAACAAAAAAGACCCCAAAAAGCCTCAGCAATTTTGAGAACGAAGAACAAAGTTGGACGGATCACAATACCTGATATCAAAATATACTACAAGGCCACTGTAATCAAAATAGTCTGGTACTGGCACAAGAACAGACACATAGATCAATGGAATAGGATAGAGAGCCCCCAAATAAATCCATGTCTCTATGGTCAATTAATATTTGACAAAGGGGACATGAGTATACAATGGAGTAAAAATAGACTCTTCAATAAATGGTGTTGGGAGACATGGACTGGTTCATGCAAAAAAGCGAACCTAGACCATCAACTTACACCATACACCAGAATAAACTCAAAATGGATAAAAGACTTAAAATATAAGTCGTGACACCATAAAAGTCCTAGCTGAAAACATAGGCAGTAAAATTTCAGATATCCCATGTAGCAATATTTTTGCCAGTCTATCTCTTAGAGCAAAGAAAATAAAGGAAAAATAAACAAATGGGATTACATCAAATTAAAAAGTTTCTGCACGGCTAAAGAAACCATCATCAAAATGAAAAGAGAACTGACTGTATGGGAGAACATAATTTCCAAAGTATATACCGAAATCATATGACTCAACACCAGGAAGACAAACAATCCAATTTAAAAATTGGCAAAGGACCTGAATAGACACTTCTCCAAGGAAGTCATTCCGAAGGCCCATAGACATGCGGAAAAAATACTCAACATAAATAGTCATCAGGGAGATGCAAATTAAAACCTCACACCAGTCAGAATGGCCGTCATTAATAAATCAACAAACAAGTGCCAGCAAGCATGCGGAGAGAAAAGGGAACCCTAGTGCACTGCTGGTGGAAATGCAGACTGGTGCAGCCACTGTGGAAAACAGTATGGGATTTCCTCAAAAAACTAGAAATGGAACTGCCTATTGACCCAGTGACTCCACTGCTGGGAATATATCCTAAGAATCCTGAAACACCAATACAAAACAACTTATGCACCCCTATGTTCTTAGCAGCGCTATTTACAGTAGCCAAGTGCTGGAAACAACCTAAGTACACATCAGTAGATGAGTGGATTAAAAAACTGTGGTACATTTACACAATGGAATACTATGCAGCAGAAAGAAAGAAAAATGAACTCCTACCCTTTGCGACAGCACAGATGGAACTGGAGACTATTATGCTAAGTGAAATAAGCCAGTTGGCGAAAGACAAATACCATATGATGTCACTTATAAGAGGAATCTAATGAACAAAATAAACTAACAAGCAAAATGGAAGCAGAGACATGGAAACATGTAACTGACTGACAGCTGCCAGAGGAGAGAGGGGATGGGGGAATGGTAGAAATAGGGGGAAGGAATTAGTCAAAAAACATGTATGAATGACCATGGACATGGACAATGCTGTAAGGATTGACTGTGGATTGACTTTTTCCACTTTCCCATCTTTCTAAAAAATAAAATCTTAAAAAAAAATTTTTAAAAGGCAAATATTTTCAGAATGGATTTAAAAAACAAGACCTAACTATACGCTGCCTACAAGAAATGCATCATTTTTAAAAAAGATTTTATTTATTTATTTTTAGAGAGAGGGGAAGGGAGGGAGAGAGAGAGAGAGAGGGAAACACCAATGTGCCAGAGAAACATGCCCCCATTCTGTCGCATGCCCCCAACCAAGGACCCGGTCGGTAACCCAGGCATGTGTCCTGACTGAGAATTGAACCAGCAATGTTTCGGTTTGTAGTATGAGGCCCATCCGACTGAGCCACACCAGGGAGGGCCAAGAAATGCATTTTAAATATAAAAATATAAACAGGTTAGAGTAAAAAGGACAGGGAAAGACATAACATGCTAACACTAATTAAAAGAAACATTAGTGGACGTGTTAGTATTTGCCAAAGTAAATTTCAAAGTAAACAATATCACCAGGGACAAGAAAGTCATTTCACAATGATAAAGCGTCAATTCATCAAGAGGACACAACAGCTCTAAACATTTTATGTATCTAATTACAATGTTACAAAATACATAAAGCAAAAACTGATAGAACTGGAAGGAGAAAGACAAATCCACACTTATTGTCACACTTCTCTCAATAATTGACAGAATAGAAAGTCAGCAAGAATACAGAAGACTTGAACAACATTACCAAGTTTCCTTAACTGACATTTAGGGAGCATTATGACATAATAGAATACCCAACAATAAACAGCAAAATATACTGCTGGATAAAGAAGACATTATTCTCAAATGCACATAGAATACTTCCAAGACAGACCATATTCTGGGTCATAAAACAAACCTGAATACATTTTAAGGAACTTAGGTCACACAACGTATGTTTTCTAACTACATGGAATTAAATTTGGTATCAGTAACAAAAAGATACTGGGAAAATCCCCAAATACTGTAACTCCAAACTACACAGCATACTTCTAAACTAACCCATGGGTCAAAGATAAAAACAAAAGTGAATTGGAAAATAATTCGAACTGAGTAAAAATGCAATATATCAAAACTGATGGGATGCAAATAAATCAGTATTTAAGGATAAATTTTAGGACTAAACACCTAAGACTGGACTCAATAACTTCAGTTTCCACATTAAGAAACTAGAAAAAGAACAAATTAAACACAATGTAAAAGAGAATAATAAATATCAGATTAGAAATTGGTGAAATTGAAAACAAAAGCAAAGAGAAAAACCAATCAAAAGGTGGTTCTTTTGAAATCAATAAAACACACTGGAGTCAACTGTGTGGAGAATCAACAGTGTGCTCATTGTTGATATTTAAGCTATTTATGCTATCTCATTCTAAATTTGAAAAAATTATGGAGACACAGGGAAGTATTAGATATATAGACTCAGAGGTTACAGTTCTAATCTACCTATTTTCTCTGAAAAATATAAAAGGCATTATCGATCTCTGGAAAAAACCACATAGCTCTTCCAAACAATAGTTTTCTCGGAAGTAAAATAAAGGGATTGAATTAGAAAATCTCTAAAATCTCTTTAAACTCTAAGATCCTCTACATGGCAAATAAGAGGTACATATCTACTAGTAACATCTACAAATGACTTGAACAAGACGCTCTGATAAAACCCTGGGAACCTGGAGAGAAGTTGGTCAACCCATCCATAATTAAATTCATATGTGTAAATATAAGCCTTGGGGGAGATCGAAGGAGAATTTCAGTTTAATTTAAAATCAAAGACCAATATTACAAATTAACTTAATCATCACTTCTCTGCTCATTACCCCTGTCAGAAAGCCATCTTAGATGTATTACTTCTTACTCAATTTTTGTCCTCAATCTTACTCCTTTCAGTAATACAAGTTCCCAACTAAGATGAGGTCTGTCCGAAAAAAGTCCAGCCATTGTTAACGTAATGACAATGGATTGCGCAACATCATGTAACCTGGCAGCCAGGGAGACTGGGCTGGAATGTGTATGCGTGCACCCTGACAACTTCACCAGACTAGTCAGTGGAGGCAGTAGACACCTTTGAGTGAGTATTTGTACTGTGTGGCTGTGGCATTCAAAATTACTGAGCGCGTACAGCAAAGAATCTGCATTCAATTTTGCATTGAGCTTGAACATTCCTTTCTGGAAACTATTTGGATGATTCAGAAGGCCATAGCTGTGGGCCACAGTTGATTGGCAGCTTCATCACGACAATGTACCCGCTTATGCATCACATCTTGAGCAGTTTTTTGGGGAAACATCAAATCTACAGCCCAGATTTGGAACCTGAGACTTCTGGCTTTTCCCAAAAACTAAAATCACCTTTGAAAGGGAAGAGGTTTCAGACCATTGATGAGGTTCAGGAAAGTACTGATGGGGTTGCTGATGGCCATTGGGAGAACCGTGTGAGGTCCCAAGATGCCTACCTTGAAGGGGACTGAAGCATCACTGTTCTATGTACAATATTTCTTGTATCTTCTTCAATAAATGTCTCTATTTTTCATATTGTGTTGCTGGATACTTTCTGGACAGACCACTTTCGTATTGTGTGTGTGCATGAAATTACCACATGAGGAAGTTAGAGAAGCTGGGATGAAATGAAGGCCTCTCATAAACAATTTATTTGTTACAATGTCCTACTGTGGGCCAGGTATTTTTATTGTCTAATATTTAGAAAACTTCTGCTGTCACCTTTTAGGAGAATATTACCTTATTCAAATAGAGCATAAATAATACTGAAATCTGTGATGAGTGTCCAGGTCTGGATAAACAACTAGTCTTACACAGTTGTCAATTTTACAAGCAGGGACTCTGAAGCCATACCATTTGAGTTCCAATTCTGATAATGCCATGTGCTGGTTATATGACCCTGGATAAATTATTTAACTTTATGGAGATTATTGAGTATTAAATAAATCAACACATGTAAAGATATTATCATCCTCTCCCACCTAGCTTGATAAAGAATATCAGAAGCTATGAAATTTTTATAAAAATTACTGAAATAACACATTAAGTAAAATTTACATTTCTCTCAATTTCAAGGCTATTTCAGTGGATCTGTGCTTGTGAAAACATAAATATACATAAGTAGTTTAAAGAACAGTTTTACTATGAGACTGGAGCTTTTATGCTCAACTATGTAATCCAGTGACGCTGCATACCTCCCACAGTCTCCCTAAACTCGGATAATTTAGAAGTACTAAACGCAGGTTTTACGTAAGACCTTTCACCTTCAGTATTTTAAAATACCCTCATTGCTCACTAAAAATTACATGCTGAATAGAAAGATGTGGGTCACGTTCTAACAGCCACTCAACAACTGTGTGACCTAACCAAAGGGCCTATTTGCTCAGTCTCATTTCCTACATCTGTGGCATATTGAGGGGTGAATGATGAAATGCCTCCTCCATCCCACTACCACACAGCACTTCTCAATTCACATTTCGTTTCCTTCCTTTATGTTTGATGTCACCTGTTGATAGATTAAATGTGCAATTTCAACATAAATGCACATTTTTAGTGTTCCTTCAGAGGCTTTACTTCAAAACCACTATGGAATTAAAATAGGGTGAGAATAATTTTCTGACATAATTAAGATTGGTACAACTTTTGTAATAAATGCTCACTTCACAGAAATTAAGATAAGTATCATCAGAAGCTGATGAGAATTCTATGAACACTATCACCTTCTGGAAGTAGCCTCAAGAAATACCCAACTCTAGCCAATTTTAATTCATTCAAACATCATTCTTGACAAATATTCTGGTATCCAAAAGGATAAGACTAAACAATATTCAACAGGTTATAATTATTTGGAAATGTATTCCACAACCTATTTATCTGGACCTACTTGCAGGGATAGTTTTCCTCAGATTTAAATATTCTATACTATACAACAATTTTTGTAAAGGTTGAGTATTTTCATTTAAAAACCTATCTCCAAACTGTCTGAGCCAAAGTATTCTCTTCCATGCACACAACTCGGTTTTTGCCAAGTACTACTCTGAGAGGTGTGCAAACGCGGACCCACAACGGGGAGTCCTGGTTGCATCACCTTCAAGTGGAGTGCGTGGTACAGCTTTCCATTCCTACAATCCCAGTCTATTTTATGCGGCTCTCTTTTGATAATGTGGACTCACTGCGGACACAAAGACTAGGGATACTAAGGGATTGCTTCCACAAACGGCACTCACCACGTGGCCCCAAGTTCTCAAGGAAAACGGAGGCAACTGACCAGAACCCAGACGCCAGTGTAAATCTGAAACAGCTGCACAAAGCTCACCAACTACACCCTTAACCTATCAATCAATCAACAATCAATGTTCTGATTGACAGCCCATTTCCTTCCATCTTAAGGACAACCTAAGTAACCAGTACCCTAAATCCTTGACGTATACTGGGAAGTTCCTCCTCTTTTTCAGGTAATCGAGTGAGAACTAGTAAGGGAAACGACAGTAAGGACGAGCGGACTAGAAACCTCCGTAAGAAAACAGCTGCGGAAAGGATCGATCGTCTCACTCATTCTTTGACCAAAATCGACACTGAATGCGAGTTACCGACTCTGGGAAAAACTAACTTCCCACGGGCCGGAGGCCGCCTGGCCGCGCGGCTCGCTTCTCTCCGCAGTCCGCACGGCAGCGGCTCAGCAGGCCCAAGTCTTCACTGTGAATGGTACCAACACAGGAACGGCCACACACACTTCCGCAACCGCTTCGCCCCGGGAAACCACTTCGGCTGCGGCGGCGAGCTGCGCCCGCCTGGTACTCACACACGCACAGCTCCACCACGTACGCGTAGTAGGACCAGGCCACCACGAAAGCGATGAAGAGCACCGGCACCCAGCCTACGCCGCGCTGACAGCAGCGCCAGAACCGCCCCGGCGCCATATTCCGGGGCGGCTGCCAACACTAAGACCCGATGAGTACCGGGGCCTCGGGTAGCTACGCCGCAGATCTGCCGACGGCTAACCCCGCTGCACCGCCCCCAAGGCCGGCCCGCCTCAAAGCCAGGCCCCGCCCCGGCCCCGCCCCCTCCCCTCCCCGCCTGCGGTTGCCTCACCTTGGGGCAGGGCTACAGAGGCAAAAAACGAGCAGGCTGGGGGCGGGTCCTCGGCTCCGGCCCGCCAGGGGTTAGGCGGCGGGGCGGCGGGGCGGCTGGGCTGTGGGGCAGAGCGCGGGAGGCTACGGGAGGAGCGTGTGTTGGAGGGTGGTGCTTGCCTTGGGTGTGCCGAATCGGAAAGCACTTCCTGGAGAGCAGAGCTGACTCGGGGGCCCACTCTGTGTGCGCAAACCACTCTCCCGGAGCTCATTTTCAAATCGGGCGAGGCCGTGCCCCAGCAGGTGAAGGCAAGGGACATCCGCTATTGTAGGCTCCTCCAGGGTGGCCGATGTGCACCTCTGATTAAGAACCCTGAACTTGGAAACCCTTTGCTCCGCGTTTCAGGCCTAACCCCCTCCATTTTTTGAAGGTGGAACCAGTGGATGCCTGTGATTTAACATGGAGGCCTGTGGAGTCTGTCGATTTGATTTAAAACGCAAACTGAAATCTGAGTTGTAAGAAGGCGAGCAACAGCCCTTTCCCGGACCCCTAAGGGACTACTGAAATTTTGAGAATTATTTACAACTGGAGTATTCTGTTAAACAATGCTGCTAATCATAATAGAACCTAAGAGAAACACTATGAAGATGTCGTAATACAAGTAATTCCAAACTGCATTTCCTGATACTGTCATGTCTATTTTGGTTAGACTGAGAATTAATTAGCTGCTGCTCAGTAAATTCTCCATGAAGCACATTTCCTCCTTTTATAGTGTGAATTTAAAGGTTATAAAAGCAAATATTTCTATCCCTGGAAATACTAAAGGGTGTGTAAATATTTTGTTCTCCCAGATTTTATACCTTGAAAGTCATGTCGGTGTCAAAGCTGACAGTAGCTTCAAGGCATTAAAGTGAAACAAATTCATCTTGTTTTCCAGAGATCCTGCTTCAAAGGGTCAGGCTTTCAAATGGAATTTGGATTACTGACAGGAACACCATAACTTGAAGCCCTTTCCCCTTCTGTCATCTCCAAAGCTCAGCACAAATGTCATGTCCTACAGAAGTCTTTCTTGATGACATTGGCTGGCTATGATTTCTTTCTGTTATGCCATTTTGTTTGCAACACACCTATTAGTTTTCTGGAACTGCCATAACAAAGTACCACATACTGGGTGGCTTAACACAACAAAATTTATTGTGATGATGGCCTGGAGTGTAGCAGTGGAGAAGGGGATAAGGAAGCTATTTAGGACTTCAACTTCGGTGCACCTCTCTGCTTCCAAAACATAGCAATAGTAGATGTAAATCTAAAAATAGAAAACCAACAGACAAACTCAGGCTCAAGGTTCCATCCTACCCAGCCCCCAACAAATGAAACAGAAAAATATTGTACTGATCAACCCTTAGAATTGTGACTTTTATCAGAGACTGGAGGACACACTGAAGCTCCCTGACCTGAAAGTGAACCAAGCTGCCAGCTGGCCTGGCGACTAGATATATGGTGTGCCCTTACCACCAGCCAAGAACTTCAAAATGCCATTTTAAGTTCTAGTTCTGAACTTAGAGCTGGGGTAAAATAAGGGCAACTATGAAACCATTAGGCAGGGTTTATAGAAACCATGTAGCAGTGAAGAAAATAGAGAAAACTTCTTCAGTCCAAAAGAAGATAGAAAATGAAAGGAGGGGGAAGCAACAACAACAATAAAAAGATTAGAAACAGAAAGCACACATGAGATGATGCAACCAAATGCAGGTCCAGCTGCCCTCCTATTTGAAAGCCAATATTCGAGAGACAGGTGTTGATGTAAAAGAAAGTGGTTTTATTCACATGTTGGCAACCTGGAAGATGAGGGATTCTCATCTCAAAGCCCATCTCAACATCTCAGTCCAGGCAGGGGTTTTTATGGGAAGGAGAGAAACAACAAGGAGAACAAAGAGATCAGGGGGAGAGGCTGTGGATGGGTGGGCGGTGTCCCTGATGGTCCTGATACGAATCTTTAATGTCAGCATCCTGGAACTGATCAGTGCCAGCCAAATTCCTGCAGTTGGGAGATCTGCATCAACTGAAGCTGTGATCAAGGCTGTTTCTTGTACGAGCAGAACTGGAACTGCTGGCACCTGCAATATGCTTACAAAGAAACTGTCAGTATGTGAGTTCTTTCCATCAGTTTGTTAGTAGATTTTATGTTAGTTCCATTTCATGGAAAATCAGAGTAGTATAAAGTTTTTATTCCCTGTTATGATTCCCCATTGTCAATATTTCCTCCATATCTATGGAGCTGTTGATGTCTTCTGAATCTTCTGGGGGAATGAAAAACCTGAGCCTGCTGTAAAGCAAAATCTCATGAGTTAAAAGCAGCTACATCGTAGAGGTGTCTGTCGAGCAGATACAATTTTTCTAGTGTGGGAAAAATAAGTCATAAGGAGGTTTAAAACAATAAAGACAACCATTATAAAGAATACCCATGGGCATGAACAAAGGTCGTGGGATTGCCTAAGGGGAGTGGAGGGTGCCAGGGGATCAAAGGGTTAAATTGGGATAACTGTTAACAGCACAATCAATAACATTTTTTTTTAAAGAAAAAAATGATTAAACCTAAATTAAAAGTTCCTCCTAATATGGACCTGAGTCCTTGTATCCGCGAGAATAGACTTGCAAACCAATCTCAAAGAGGGAACTGGATGGCCCAGTGTTTGTTGAAGCCAAGTAGCCTGTTGCCTGGCTTTGGTGATGCTTGGTTCCACCTGAGCTGAGGAGTCAGTTTAAGTGCAAGAGGAGCTGATGGTCATGCAAACCCCTTCTTGTTCTGCTAGTATGTAGACTAAGGCAATTTGATTATCTACAACAACTTTAGTTTGAGAGTCCAGAGATTTTTGAATATTAGCAAGTAAGGTGGCAGTTTTATTGGCTATGGTGATTAAAGCCTTGGAGAGATTCCAAAGTACATGTTGATGAGCAGCTACTCCCCCCAGGGTACTAGAGTACATCTAAAGAAATATTCATCATTGTCTGGGATTTCTCTGGGGAGATCTCAGGCTGTTCGGTTGAACATTGATTGCTTGACCTGGAGTCCCATCATCCCAGACAGTTTCATTTATTTGCTTGTAGGCCTCAGTAGAGAACAGTTCTCCTCCTGGTCCCCCTAAACAGGTTAAAAGCATCTGGAGTTGGAGTGCATATTCTGGTGGGCTCTGCAGGTGACGCTGCTGCCTTTCAGGAAAACAGGTTACTTGGGGGGACAATTTACAGAGAAGTCCCGTCCCAGCAGAGTGATGGGACATTCAGACAAATAGAGGAAGCTGAGGAAGCTGTGTGATAACTAAAAATCTTTGAGTTGGCATTCTGATTACTGGAGGGAGATTTGTTGCTGTGTTTGTCCTGTTACCCCTACAACCAAAGCTGTTGTGGTTTTGTTGTTGTTGTTAGTCAGTTTGGTGTTCAGTGCAGAATATGTAGCTCCCGTGTCTACTAAAAGTCAGTCAACTTGTTTCCCATTGTCAATTGTATCTGGGGCTCCTGTGGGGAAATAATAATGGGTTGGGAGGTGTCTAGAGGAGCTTTGGGCTTCCTCATTTATTATCTGAGTCATCATTCCATTTCATCATCTGCCTGTGCATTTTTTGTTTGTTTGTTTCATTTCTCTTTCCCATGCCTGTTGCCAGGCACCTGAACTTTCCACCTTGGTGACCTTCTGCACCTGGTCTATTGTTCTTGTTCCAGTCTTGTCTGTGCATAAGTGAAAATAAAGCTTTAAAAACAATTAATTGAGCTAGAGTTTAATGTTCATAACTGTGTATTATAGAGCCTATTGAAATAATTTCTCCCCCTATAATCACCCTCATTTTTATCAAAGAACCAAATCAAGACCAATTCACTTATTGTATTACTTCCAGTTTCACTTCTGCTTCATTATTTGCATAAACACAACAGGAATAGCAATTGATCATATAGGCTGTCTCTCATTTTTTTTTCAAAAATTTATTTATTTATTTTCAGAGAGAGGAGAAAGGAGGGAGAAAGAGGAAGAAAAGCATCACTTAGTAGCATCTCGCATACCCCCAACTGGGGACCTGGCCCACAACCCAGGCATGTGCCCTGACTGGGAATTGACCCAGCAACCTTTGGTCCTCAGGCCGGCACTCAAGCCACTGAGCCACACCAGCCAGGGTTCGTATAGGCTCTCTTAAATGTGCTTTTCTGGACTCTCATAAGGAATTTGCAGATTGAGCTTTAATTAGCCCCGCAGGATGGAGAAGCCAAGCCACTATAAGGCTTTGCTTTCAAAACCTATAACTTTGGGTGAGTTCCTCAAGTTCTCAAAGTCCCCCAAATGTCTTGAAGTTCTGCCATCTTCCAGGAAAGCAACCCCTGCTCCTTGTCTGGAAAGACTGCCATGAACCCTATGAATAAGCAAGGGGCTTTTATCACATTCATGGTCAATCTTCATTCCTTAAAGTGTCTGGTGACAACCAAAGTCTAAGCATGTCTTTCACATGTGACATTCCAGTCAAAAATCTTGGTTAATAAAACCACAATTGGAAACTGGCTTTATGTGTCTTATTATGAAGAAATCATATTCCTATTGGATTTATGCAAACAAGCATTTGTCAGGGAAATAATATTATTCACTCTTAAGAGTTTTCAAATTCTGGAAGGATCAAGTAGGGAGGAAAACTATAAATGCCTCAATATTCCTTATGAAAGTAAGGAATAACTTGCTTTAAGAAAAAAGGTTTCCTTATGTCTGAAAAACAAAATGGTTAAAACCAGCAATAGTTTTTCTTTTTTAAAAAATATTTTAATTTATTTATTTTAGAGAGAGGAGAAGGGAGGGAGAAACAATGATTGGTCACCTCTCATACATGCTCCAACCATGGATGGAACCCGCAGCTCAGGCATGTGCCCTGACCAGGAAATGAACAAGTAACCTTTTGCTTTGTGGGACAATACTCAACCAACTGAGCCACATGGATCAGGACAAAAAATAAGCAATATTTTCAACAAAAAGTTACAAACAGTTACAAAACTGCAATCGTTTTTAATTCATTCTGTCCCATAATCAATTTTTGTTTATGTTGATTATTTGCCAGTATTTCTACAAATCCAGTTATTCCACAGAGTTTCAATAATCTTCATTCAGTTAAAACGCATGATCTGAAAATTTATTCTCAGAAATATGTAATTTAGAATAAGTCAGAGTCCTTTCCATGGACTTTTCTGAAGATATAATGTATTTATAAATGCATCAAAATAAAACAATGACTGCCTCTAAATGACAAAAAAACTTAAAATGACATGGCTATAGATCCAATTATAATGCAATTACCAAAGGAATTTGCTTTTCCGTAACAGCATTTTAAGATAACAACTAGAATTACAAATGAAAGTGTATCGGAACTGTATAGACTTGGAGATTTTTATATAATTTCTGGACCATCCATTTTAATAATAAAAATATGTTTATACAAATAGAACATTTCTTTCTTTGACAAAGCCTCCCATGTTCTTTAAGCATATCAAATAGGCTCAATTAGTTCAGAATTTCTCCTTGATAAGGAGAAATAACATTGGGTCCCTGTGGCATTCCAGTGACCCATTTGAATGACCCAAAGCAATTTTAGGTCAAGAAAAAGTCTCTTAAAATTTAAACCCTGGGAATGTTGTCCAAACATATTTGATCAAAAGATTATATTTCATTATGAAACAATATTAAATTATTTATTTACCTAAGTGATGATAAAGGTATTAAACATAAATACAGGACAGCAAAACTTTAGTTCTCATGCAAAGGATATAGGTTTTTAAGTAATCAAGTACCCGATTAACACAATATAACACATAGCTATTTTAAAAAAAATTATATAGAACCTTTGCTTTCTAGGTAGATATAAAAAAAACTTTTTTCCTTTTAACAGCCTGAAGAAACCAAACAAATTCTGTATTAGCTTACTTTTGATATTTAGATTCATTTACCTAATTAAATTCATTATTCAGCTTAACTATATAATTTGTTTTCAAGCTCTTTCTTTACAAACTTTCTTCAGTTTGCATACACTCTCTGGGATGTACACAATCGTTCTGCAATTTACATAGTCCCTTTTAGTTTACTTTTTAAAAAATTCATTCAGAAATAACCAACTTTAGAACTTTTCTTTTTCTTCAAAAAGTGTTTTTATATTTTATATCTTATGTTATCAAACCATACAATTTCTTTCCAACCTTTTCAGAATTCTTTTTTTTTTAAATAAGGAATGGGAAATTATTTTTTTAATTGTTGTTCAAGTACAGTTTTGTTCATTTTCACCCCACTACTCCCCCATCTCTCCCATCCCCCTCCTTCCCCCCTCAATCCTATCCCCTTTTGGCTTTGTCTATGCATCCTTTATATACGTTCCTTGATTACCCTTCCCGTTTCCCCCTGTTATCCCTTCCCACCCCTCCTCTGGTTACTGTCAGTTTGTTCTTTATTTCAATGTCTTGGTTCTATTTTGCTCGCTTATTTGTTCTGTTGATTAGTTTCCACTTATAGGTGAAGTCATATGGTATCTGTCTTTCACCGTCTGACTTATTTCACTCAGCATAATGCTCTTCAGATCCATCCATGCCGTTGTGAATGATAGGAGCTCCTTCTTTCTTTCTGCTGCGTAGTATTCCATTGTGTAAATGTACCACAGTTTTCAATCCACTCATTTACTGATGGGCATCTAGGTTGCTTCCAACACTTGGCTATTGTAAATTGTGCTGCTATGAACATTGGGGTGCATAGGTTCTTTTGAATTGGTGTTTCAGGATTCTTAGGGTATAGTCCCAGCGGTAGAATTGCTGGGTCAAAAGGCAGTTCAACTTTTAGTTTTCTGAGGAAATTCCATACTGTTTTCCACAGTGGCTGCACCAGTCTGCATTCCCACCAACAGTGCACTAGGGTTCCCTTTTCTCCACATCCTCACCAGCACTTGTTGCTTGTTGATATGGTTATGATGGCCATTCTGTCTGGTGTGAAGTGCCAACCTAATCAGAATTCTTAATTCTTAGAAACCTTGATTTTTAGTGACAACTAAAGTAAGCAATTAGCATTCTTTACATTGATACTTTTATGAATACATTTTATAACTTTTAGAAACAGGTTTTCTCACTGGAAAACACATTCACATTTTCAAGAGACATACTTCGAATAAAATACAAGATATATATATTAACAGATTAAAATCCATTTTCTATCTTCTCTGTGATAAGAAGCCAAAGTAGGTAAATTCAGATCAGTTAATATTCAGAAGTCTCTGAACTCGCTAGGTAAAATTGTCTTAAATAATCGAATTGCCTTAGACTACACATTAACAGAACAAGGAGGAGTTTGCATGACCATCAACTCCTTTTGTTGTACATACATCAACCTCATCTCAGGTAGAGACAAGCATCACCAAATCAGGCAACAGGCTACCTGGCTTCAACAAACATTGGACCATTACTCTCCTGCCTTTGAGGGAACTGGAGATTGGTTTGCTAGTCTATTGTCATGGATATCACAAGGACTCAGGCCCATATTGGAGGAATTTTAATTTAGGTTTAACCGTTCTTTTCCTTATAATACTTGTCTTCATTGTTTTAAAACTCTTTATGATTTATTTTTCCCACACCAGAAAAATTGTGTCTGCTCAATAGGCGCCTCTAAGAAATATATCTGCGGCCCCGGCTGGTGTGGCTCAGGAGATTGAGCATCGACCTGCGAACCAAAGGGTCACCAGTTGCATTCCCCAGTCAGGGCACATGCCTGGGTTGCGGGCCAGGTCCCCAGTAGGGGGCGCTTGAGAGGCAACCACACATTGATGTTTCTTTTCCGCTCTTTCTCCCTCCCTTCCCCTCTGTCTAACAATAAAAAATAAATAAATTAAATAAAATAAAAATCTGTGTTTAACTCATGAGCTTTTACTTTACAACAGACTAAAGTTTTTCATTTTCCCAGAAGACTCAGAGGACATCAATAGCTCCATAGATATGGAGGAAAAATTGACAGTAGGGAATCGTAATAGTGATTGAAGTAAACACAATATACTAATTAGGTGGTAATTATAGAATAGGCTGTAGTAACAAACTCATAAAACATTCATGCATTAAAAGTTTCCTTATAAGTATTTTGTAGACATCAGCAGTTGCAGTTCCTTCTTAACCAAGGAATGACCCTGACCACAAGAATTTGGTCAAGCTTCGGCAACTCATACCAGAGCCAGCAGAAATGCTGCGTGCACACCCTATTCCCAGATATCAGCAGTAAAACTGTAGAGGGAGCATCAAACTAACTACATGATGATGTATGCAGGAGTTAATATTGAAATCACCTAAGAGCTGAGCTGAGAAACTGCACATCACCAGCAATTCCTTAGTTCCCCTCTTTCCACAGTTCCCCTGTATAAACTAGCCTAGGATGCCTGAGCTGCTAAGATGGGCATTCAGATGAGAGCTCCCCATCTTCCAGGATGCCTGCATTTGAATAAAACCACTTTCCTTTACATCAGTACCTGCCTCTTGAGTACCGGCTTTTGGAGTGGTGGGCAGCCAGACCTTCGTTGGGTTACAAGTAGAATAAACATAATCAGAATGATGCTGCATTTTATTTTATTTTAAAAATGTTTATTGATTTTAGAGAGAGAGGAAGGCAACAGAGAGAGGTACATTGTTGCGAGAAACACTGATTGGTCACCTCCCATATGTGCCCTGATTGGAGACTGAACCTGCAACGCAGACATGTGCCCTGACTAGGAGTCAAACCCCTACCCCCTAGGTGTACGGGGATGATGCTCCAACCAACTAAGCCACACCGCCAGGGCACCACATTTTATTTTTTATGTAAAGGCGATTGGGGAAAAATTGGAAGCTAAATATTAGCAGCAGCAGTTGCTGTTGTATTTTCCACAGTTCTTCAAAAACATGTGATACTTTTACAATCATTTTTAAGAAGACAATGCCAGGTATACAGTAACAGGTGATAATATCATCATTAAAAGTACTGAGACAGGCCTCTGTCTTGGCTTCCTGCTGAGGTGGGGAGGAACACGAGTATTATCACAGCCATTTGAATATGTCAGAATGTGGGGGGTAAGCTGAAATACACACACAAAAAATCCCATAAAACCATGCTTTTCTACTGATAAGAATAGTCTTCGAGAACCTCAGAGGGCTGTGTCTTGCTTTAGAAACAAATGAGCCAGGGAAAGTTGCTAGTCTCCATTCTTTAATGACAGGCTCAGAGGACAGGCAGGCGAGGGAGCAGGTACAGGGCAGGCTGAGGAAAAGAGGGGAATGGGGAGCTATTTGGAGAAGCAGAGGCATCACCAAGACTAGAGGCCCATGTCCCACTCTCTGTTAACCTGTCCTGTGAGTCCCCCTCACCAGCTTCCTGCCTGCTCTCCCTACACTGACACTGCTGTCCTCCAACACCCTACACATCTGTTCCTTCCTTAGTCACTCCTTCGGCAAACATTTCCTGATGGCCCATTTCATGCCAGGCACTCTTATAAGCATGGGCAACAGAGACAAAATCTTGGCTCCAATGGCTCTTTTGTTCTTTCTGGTATTCTGTCCAACTCCACATCATGGTCAGAGTGAGCTTTTGGAAAATCAAATCTGCTTGACGCACCGGAATGATGTGAATGCAGCTGGAGGGCTTCAAAGGTCCTGCAGCCCCGCAGCCTGCCTACGCCTGCCCCCACCTCCTCGGCGCTGTATTCCCGGCTTGCTCTAGGCTTGCCCAGCTTACTCGCCTCCTTCCCAACCCCCAATGGCTTCCTTTCTTCCTGAGCTTCAGCACAGGCTTCCTCAGGTCCTGGCAATGCTGCTTTCCCCAGAGTGTCCCCTTGCTCTGGTATTTCTGGGGGGGGCAGGTAGCCCTTTAGACCTGGCTCATCTCTGCCTCAGGGGAGGCTTCCCTGAATCCCATGTGTACTGGCTGCTAAGGAATTGGGTCCAAATCTTACAAGTCTGACCTCCCCTCCACAGGGACTTTAATAAATGTAAAATAACATTCCCTATTGCTTAAACAGCACAAATGCTATATGCATGAGTAGAGATGGGTTCCAGTTTATGGAGGCTTTTCCCCCTTTAAAAAAAACACCTTTTATTTTGAAGTAATTTTAAATTTGCAGAAGAGTCATGAAGAGTACAGAGAGTTCTTATGTGCCCTTCACCCAGCTTCCCCTAACTTAAATATCTTACATAACTGTGGTACAATATATTTATCAAAACTAAGAAATTAACATTGGTACAATACTTTTAACTAAACCTCAGACTGATTTTTACCAGTTTTTCCAGTAATGTCCTTTTCTGTTCCAGGATCTCACATGACATTTATTTGTCACACATTTTTAGTCTCCTCCAATCTCTGGCTGTTTCTCAGTCTTTCCTTGCTTTGCATGGAAAAACACTTTCGAAAGGACCAGCCAGGTATTTTGTAGAATGTCCCTTAATTTGCATTTGTCTAATGTTTTCCTGTGAGTAGACTGGGGTATGGATTTGGGAGAAGAAAACCACAGAGACTATGTCCCCCTGCCCATGTACTGCCACGGTGGACATGATACAACATGACTTCTTACAGGTGATATATCAACCTTGGTCACTTGAGTAAGGGGTTGTCTCCACTGTGAAGTCACAATTTCCCCCTTTCCCCACACTATTCATTAGAAAACAGTTACCAAGTACAGCCACACACAAAGGGAGAAGAGTTCAATTAAATTGAAGGGAAGATTGTCAAGAAATTGCGGGCATTTGTTCAAACAACTGTAGTAATTAGTAAGTATCTGGGGGAAGGTGCTCTGAGACCATGCAAATATCCTGTCTCTGTAAAGTTTCTCCCACTAATTTTAACACCCATCAGTGGTCTTAGCTACTGCAAGTTGTCTTTCTTTTTCTTTGCCGCATAGTTGACAATTAACTATTTCTTGACTAAAAAAATACAACCGAAAACAGAGTTCGGAAATTTAGCTGTCGCTATAGGGCGACAGAGATTCCTGACTCTGATTACAGTAAGAGTTTGGTTAGATTTGTGTTTGCACATCTGGAAGTCTGCCCTTCAGAAAGCTTCCCGGTCACTTCTTCATTGGTTAGCGCAGGCCATCTGTTACTGGGTGCATTAAGGCTGCAGGGAAAGTCTAAGTGTGGCTGCAGCCACAGAAACATTGATCAGCATTACTGCTCTATTGCTGTGATCTCTCCCTGTGATCACTTTGGGTTAAGAACTAACAAGTTCCTGGCCAACAAAGGCAGAGCACACATGCCATTTCAGACAGGAGAGGAGTAGATGTTAAACTCTTGGGTGTGAGCGTGTGTATGTTTCTGTGTGTATGTGTGTGGCAGGGGTTCAGCATTTGGAACTACCCTGTAGTCATGCAGACTGTCTAAAATTTCTGTATAAAAAACTCAGGTACCTCTCCTATACATGATTATTTAATTAAAGATAGTCACTTCCCCCAGACTGTAAGCTTTCTGAAGCGGGACTAAATTTGCTTTGCTGACCATTGTGAGACCAGCGTATTGGTAGGCACATAAAAGGCACTAAATCATATTAATTGAATTGACAGATGACAAGTAATCTGGAGTTAGGAATGCCCATGCTTTTCCAGTTTCTCAAACTCCCCGTAACTTCAATCACAGAGACAGTTTTGTGTATGGTGGTTAGAATAGTGTTACAGCTTACTTATGAAGTAAAAACATTTGTGGGCTAGCCTAGGGACTGAACTATGATGTAGAATGCTGTTAGGGATAAACTGACTTTGGGCACAGTAGAAAAAAGATACGTTGTGGTGTCAGTGATACATGGACGCAAGTCTCAGCTACATCACTTAACAGCTTTGTAACATTGTGGGATTAATCATCAAGCTCCCAGACACTCAGTGCCTTCTTCTGTATAACATAGCATTTGTTGTGAGGATTAGCTGAAATTTTATATACAATGTACGTATATACAGGTATATATGTATAAATGTATACATATATACTTGTATGTATATATGCACCTATACATACATGTGTATGTGCATATATATTCTAAGGTATATATGTATATGTATCTCTCTATCATCTATACACCTGTAGTGTGTATGTATAGTTCCTAGAATATGGTCATTGTATTAGCCAGGGTCCGTATTTCAGCAAAGAAAATTTAATATGAGGAATTGGTTAAACAGATGTTACAGAACTGAAAAATCAAGGGGCCACTGAGATAATGAAGAGAAAGCACCTGCTGGAAGGGGTACAACCCGATGGATGCCAGTGACACAGGGAGAGGCTGGGAGTATCAGAAGCTTGGAGGAAAGGCCTGTCCTGCTCAGGGAGGGCAGCTGCCAGTTGGTGCTGGTTTTGCAGGAGGACACAATGAGTTGGTACTGGCAACAGCAACATCAACAAAACATTAACAACAACTAAAGTGGAGACTGGTACCAACTGCTGCTGGGGTGAGGCTGTGACTAGGGATGTTGACAGGACAGCATACTCTCAGTCAAGGGGAAATGGGCAGGGCCCTGTCCTGGCATCACAAAGCACATATGTATATGGAAGGGAGTGGAAATGAGAGACAATAGCTTGGGAACCATGGAACTTGATTTGATTTATTCATTATTTTAACAGCTGTCTAGCATTCCATTGTACAACCACAGCATAATGTACTTATCCATTTTTATTATTTGAAATGATGCTGCAATGAACATTCCTTTAAATTTCTTTGGATTGTAGAATTTCGTATTTGGGGAAAGCTTGTATAATATTCTCCATGCCATAAAGGAGTTATTAATTAATACTTTTTTCTTCCAACATTGAATGTCTAAATACTATATAAAGTCAGGTATTTATACATATTACAGCAAAATATTTTCTCTTGTTTTTTCCTCTTGGAAGGAAGACAGTCAGAGAAGGAAGACAAGCACCTAGCAGAGTGCATAGAATAAGACAGGTTTTGATAAAGTTTGATACTGATGCTGCTGAAGTAATAACCTACCCCAATTACAATGCGTTGCCTGGAGAGTCCAAAGATTCATCTCCTTCCTCACTGAATGTAGCCATACGCAAATTGTGCACGTTCATGGTAAATGTGTTAGCTCTCTGTATTTACGTTCTTAGGTGCTGGTGAATAGCTCAGGGATGTCAGGCCAAAGCGTCCCACTTCAACAAGGAAGTCATTTTTGAAATGTTCTGCAATTTTCTGTATGTTTGCTTATTTTTCTGTTAAAGATCTTGCGTGGTGCTCAAGGAAGATAAAACATTTTAGAAAGGCAAGAGCGCCATCTTGTGGCCATTTGCGCAGCATTTATTCTTTTATTTTAAGACGTGCTGCCAAAGCGAGCACTAGTTCTTTTCACTGATATTAACCGTTGTGCTATCGCCAGTGATTTGCAGGATTCTTTCAATTTTTCTCAATATGATTTTTCTCCCTGCATCTCATCTTTTTGTTTAATCTACTCTATGGCATTGGGGTGGTGGTATTGGTGTCAGTTTACATCCCAGCCTTTGCGGACATGCAATCGCCATCACATAAAACTTAATGCATCGTCTGTCCTGTGCGCCTTTGTCTATTTGTCTGTCTCCTAATTTTCATAATTTGCATCAAACTCTGATTTTGCACTCTGCCTGTACTTCCACAGAGACTATCAGGAAATTTCTTTTAAAATCCACTTAACTGCTACAATTTAGAGGAGAGGAGAGGAGAATGTGGGTGGAACAGAGGTCAGGCATGCCTCCTCGTGAGCATGAAACTTCTCAGCCCAGTTGCCTGGCGTTTGGCTCATCTGTTCAGCACAAGCATTTTAGACATTGGTTATGCTCTTTTTAGATACAATGTTGGTGGAGAGCTTGAAACCTGGGGAAAGGTTTCATATCATTAGAAGGATTCGGGGGACTAGTATCCAGAGAAGTTCTTTCTTCTCATCTTCCTGCTTATCACCACGTGGGCAGAGGTAAGGAATGGCAGGAATATGGAACATCTAGGGGCTTAGAAAAGGAAGAACTAGCCCTCAAAGTGCTGGCAGCAGAGGGTCTAGCTGGCTCCTCTTGCAACTGAGTATGATGCTCAGCCCCTTTGATTCCATCTTGGTCAAACCTGCTTTGTTACCATAGCCTTTCAGTTAATAGCCTCTGCTTAGTCTTGCACGCAGCATTGGAGAAATTCTTCTTGCAGATTTTTACAAAAACAGCCCCTTACCAGAAACTGCCCCTTCTGAGGATGTAGAAAAAGTATGTGTTGTTTAACCTCTTAACCAGGCTCGTATCAATTAGTCAACAGACTAAAAACAAACCCTCCTTGGACCCTTGATGGCACCCAGATGTCTGCAATAGTTAGTTACTTCTTGCCCCTCCTATTTCCCCCTTCCCTTGACATAGAGAAGCCTGAATTCTGTACTTTCTTAAGATGGTTTTTATGATGCTAGTTCCCCATGTTGCAGGTTTGTGGCGTTTTCGAATAAAGTTGCTTTCCTTGCCCCAACACCTTGTTACTTGATGGCTGTAATGGGGCGACTGGTATGAGCTTAATTCAGGTATACTTTCTGCTTACTGAAATCCCCGCACTATCTCACCTCCTGGCTCCAAATAAAAATCTAAAACATGCCTTAGTAAAAGGAGGAAAAATAAAAAATACAGATCAAATTAGTCCTTTACATAGCTGTTAATTTATTGCATGTTCTCAAATGTATTCATGAAAAAAATTTCCACGTAGAGAATTCTTGGAGCAAATTAGTCCTTTGCATAGCTGTTAATTTATTGCATGTTCTCAAATGTATTCATGAAAAAAATTTCCATGTAGAGAATTCTTGGAGCAATTTGCTCAGCAGTATCCTTTTTTAGGCCAGGCAGCCAACTTCTAGAAAGTTCTCCTGAAACATACTTGTCACTTTCACCCTGATCCTCTGGTTTTGAGTAATAGTTTTCCCTGCATGACCCTGAAAATCCCTAATCTGGTCTTAGTCTACAGCTACAGCTATTTCAATGTGGGGAGAATGACTCTGCTGTGTGTCTGCCCTGCACGTGCACATTCTTCTGTGAGAAGTAACCTTCCTCTTTTAGAAAAGGCTCCTTCTCTGCCATATCCAACTATGTGGGATCATGGAAACTGCCATGACTCAACTCTTCTAACCACACTTGATTGGACCGGGATAAAACCTGATCCAGATGGCCAACCAATCAGCACCTTTCCTAGGAGTTTTGAATTTTTAAAAAATGTTTTAATTTCTTTTGAGTATATACCTAGGGGTGGAATTGCTGGGTCATGTGAGAATTCCACGTTTAACATTTTATGGGATCACCAAACTCTTTTCCAGGACAGCTTTACTATTTTACATTCCCATCAGCAATGTATGAGGCTTCCAATTTCTCCACACCCTCCCATACCCTTTTTTATTTTAGCCATCCTAGTAGGTGTGAAGTGGTGGTAATTTACAGTGGTTTTGAGTTTTTTAAAAGTGTATTTTATTGATTATGCTATTACAGTTGTCCCATTTTTTTCTCCTCTTTCTCCCCCTCCGCCCTGTACCCCACTTCCCTCCAGCATTCCCCCACTTAGTTCATGTCCATGGGCCATACATATAAGTTCTTTGGCTTCTCCATTTCCTATACTATTCTTAACCTTCCCCTGTCTATTTTGTACCTACCATTTATGCTTCTTATTTTCTATACCTTTTCCCCCACTCTCCCCCTCCCCATCTCCAAGGATAACTCTCAATGTAATCTCCATTTCTGTAATTCTGTTCCTATTCCAGGTGTTTGCTTATTATTATTTTTTTTTAGGTTCAGTTGTTGATAATTGTGAGTTTGTTGTCATTTTACTGTTCATAGTTTTGATCTTCTTTTTCTTAGATAAGCCCCTTTAACATATAATAAGGGCTTGGTGATGATAAACTCCTTTAACTTGACCTTTTCTGGGAAGCACTTTATCTGCCCTTCCATTCTAAATGATAGCTTCACTGGATAGAGTAATCTTGGATGTAGGTTATTGCCTTTCATGACTTTGAATACTTCTTTCTAGCCCCTTCTTGCCTGGAAGGTTTCTTTTGAGAAATCAGCTGAGAGTCCAGCTGAGAGGGAACTCCTTTGCAGGTGTGCTGCGACCAGTCAAGGCCTGATAGGTTCACAAGATTCAGGCAGATGGAATATTTACGGAGCCGTTGGGATGTCTAACATGCCTTTATTCA